>JAVTVY010042368.1:0-18451 GCA_036873755.1 Hanleya hanleyi
CACTTGAATATGTTTTCAATAGCTTCAAGATTAAAAAATAATGCATTAGATTGAATTTCAATATACAGTGATTACTGTTTTATTCATTTTCGCTTGAAAATGTTTTCAATAGCTTCAGGGTAATCTGATGAAGTAGATGTATTTTCGCAAGTAACAACAATGTTGCACCTCAAACCAAAATTATGTTTTCACACAAAACATTTGAAAGTTTTACACAAAAGTACCACATTTGCGTTTAGTTTGAGGTGTCATACCTTTGTTCCTAGAGAAGATACCAAAATAGGCCAGGGTACACATTTTAATTACATTTATCCGTTTTAATGCAGCTACGTCGTGATTTTGCTCGGGCTGATATTCAGTATATTTGGCGGGTTTTGGAATAAAAAAAATAAGGCTTATCACTGTCACACTCAAATGAGTAATTCTCATGTAAAGGTGATATATCATTTACTTGAATGCTGGCATATAATTGCCTTTATTATTATTTTATTTGTCATTTCGTTGGGGACAGGATGAAGCTGGTTGGATTGGATTTTACTCAACAGTGGCAGGGACCATTGTTGGCCTAGTCGTAGCCAGGTAATCATTACTACCCTCATGAAAAGAGAGCAAGAGAAAGTAAGAAAGTATAGAGCCGATAACCGGCATTGCTATCATGCTGCAAAAACATTAGAAAAGTTTTAGATGCAGTTCTCATACCAAATGGCAGTATCAAGAACTCACAGGGGCCCATTTATGCGATTTGCTTTATGGATATCATCCTCATATATTCTTACTTCGCCATATCCGTACATCAGATCTAATGTAAAATCGCATCAATGTCCCAGGTGCAGTTATGAAGAGCTATCAAAAGTCGAGCATCGAAAACCATCAGGCAACGAGGGTATTTCAATCACCCGTGATAGCGTCAAGCTACGACCGCCTTAATACAGAAAGTTCACCTGGGAAGTATATAGACTATAAATTGGACCGCGCTTCTGTCTGTTGTAGGAAAACTATCATTTGGCGATCCTCAGTCTCTCGCCAGTTTCTGGTTATTCCACGTTGTCCTACAATTCTGGAATACAATGTACTCATGTGGAGTGAAAGACTGGTAGAGAAACCATATCTGTAGCAGCATCCTAGATGTGAAACTATCCTAAAGTGCTGAACACCTCTGGATTCAGATGTTACATGCAACGTAGATCTGGCAGTCTTATTGTCTCGATTCTGTCACCATCATGAGTAAATCAACAACGTTCATGTAGCTAACGCGATTGTCCAACCCTTAGGCGAGTCCTCTCACGATCTTATGCATTGTAACTCTGTATACATATGCTATCAACGTATTAAAATATTACTTTATTTTGGAATTTTCTCGGAAAAAGCGGGCGTTCGGACACGAGTAGAATAATCAATTCAGCCATTATACGCAAGCACTCATTGGTTGTGATTTTGTTTCAAAATAACAGGTTTGCAGACATCTTCTCCAAGCACATGAAGATATATTTATTGGTGTTGTTCGTCTTGGCTGGTGGGGTCTTCATCTGGATAGCACTAATGACCATTCAACTCCTTCCTTACAATATAGGTGAGTTTATACCTTGGGCTGAAATCGGCTATCTTTTAATGTGCGTTAACCAGGAAGTCTAAATCTCGGTTAATATGTCAGATTTGTCACCTACAAGATGTTATCAATAACTATTAAATACGTTTTTAGATAGCGTCAGATGTCCACAAAGCGTTTAATCGTCGAATATCTTTGTCGGCTGGATAGTATCGACGTACAGGCGTCGGATCCGACATTCAGTATTCACCCGTCGTCAACAAAAGAATTTCGTCGTCAATAAATGTGAGGACCTTTTACATGTACGTTCGACAGTTCGAATTGATGTCCTTTTCAAAACAACCTTTTCTCCGTTGTCTTTCAGTGTATTTGTACACAACAATTATATGCGGTAACATGTGTCTTAATGGTACGGTGCCTTTGTTGTACGAGTTGTGTTGTGAAGTGACGTTCCCTATCGCCGAGGGCGTCACCTGTGGGGCCCTGACTCTCTACTATAACGTGGCCGGTCTCGTCTTCCTGTCCATCATGATGATCCCCAATATAGGTAAGCGAAAATATACAAACATTTCAGAGTGTGAGAGTTTATATCCAACATTATTTGAAAGTGTTAAGGCAGTGTATATCGTTAATCGTGTTGATCCGCTGATAAGCTTGGCATAATGCAGAAGCAAAGTAACTCCGAATAAACTTAATAAACGCATGGTGACAGTCTCAATATTTCGGACACAATTTTTTTGTCATCTTCAGGATGTGATTTAACATCAGTTACAGGCTCTTATATACAACAACGACTAACAAAGACTGAAATGGTTAGATACACACAATTAGATGGCAATAGCCAATCAGATAATATGTGAACATAACAACGTAAACATGAGTGGCAAATAGGCATGACAAGGAATACACACAACATAGGCCTGGCAATACACAGTCGAAATGGCAATAGTTAGATAAGGATTAGTAGTGACGGGTGGTGATTTATTGAGGTGTGTAAGTGTATAGAGTGGCAGCAGAAATGTCAATCAGGGGAATAAACACAAGTGAAACAGAGATTAGAAAAAAATATATATATATGTATTAAGTTGATTAGAGAAACGTAACAAAGGTACCTAGGATTGAAATCGGAAATAAACTATAGAGAATTGGATAGTTACAGAACGGGAAATGCTGAACTATATTAGGCTATTAATTAAGAAGACAAGGAATACACACACCACAGAAATGCTGGATGGTCGTATTATCTTATCTAAACAGTGATTGGTGGAATAAAATATATATATATAAATTGAAATTGGAAACAAAATACCAAAATAATAAACAGTAGTCTACACTTGTTTCACTTGTGTTTATTCCCCTGATTGACATTTCTGCTGCCACTCTATACACATTCACACACCTCAATAAATCACCACCCGTCACTATTAATCCTTATCAAACTATTGCCATTTCGATTGTGTATTGCCAGGCCCATGTGTATTCCTTGTCATGCCTATTTGCCACTCTTGATTACCTTGTTATGTTCACATATTATCTGATTGGCTATTGCCCTCTAATTTTGTGCCCTCTAATATGCAGGCGCTTTCAAAAACCGATCCATTCAAAGCCCGTTCCTTCTCATTCACCAAACGCTATATAGACGATCTTCTCGCTGTGGATAATCGCTATATAAATGACGCAGTGAAGGATATATATCCACCTTCACTGGATTTGAAGGAAACTACAGATAGCCCTACAGGCACATCTTATTTAGATCTCTATCTCTATAAAAATGAAGCGGCATTCTCTCTCGTCGACTTTATGACAAAAGAGATGATTACAATTTCGACATCGTAAACTATCCCTTTCTGGACAGTAATATTCCAGTGGGACCTGCATATGGCGTATACATATCTCGCTTAGTAGCATTTGCTAGATCCTGTGTTAGATGTGATGATTTTAATCAACGTCACAAAACATTGTTGCAGGAACTTATAAAACAGGTCTATTCCACCAAGCGCCTCCACTCAAAGTTTTTCAAATTTGGCGATACATATCGCATGCTGATAGCAAAATACGAACGTAGCGTGCAAGATCTATGGCGCTACGGTTCGTAACATGTGTCTAATTCCGCTTAACCCGGGGCTAGGGGCCGTATGAGCCCATGTACTTCAAGATCCTCATGGTACTCATATGAACAGTCACAATCAAAGCGTGACTGAGGTACATCATTTTTAGATGACGACTCTATAACGAATATTATGGATTAAGAATACTGATCAGCGATACGGATTTGATATTTGGAACATCATGATGTCTTGCCGGCATCATTGAAAACTGTTGACCGCTTCTCTCTTGCAGGAAACAAGCCTATGTTTATGTATACTATGATTGTCTTTTTGAATTTGGTGCTAATACTGTTATGTTGAAAATGGAATAGGTCTTTGGATTATGGACGCGGATATTCTCTAATGGACGACGGCTGGATTATGAATGACGGACTAGACGCTTGTAATTTGTTAGTCGTTGTTGTATGTAAGAGCCTGTAACTGCTGTTAAATCACATCCTGAAGATGACAAATAAAAATTTGTCGAAATATTGAGAGTGTCACCATGCGTTTATTAAGTTTATTCGGAGTTACTTTGCTTCTGCAGTATATCGTTAAGCTATCATCAGTGGTTACTCCTCAAAGCTCGAATCGATATCATAGACGATAACCTATGAAGACTAATAGCCAAACAACGCTGAAACAAAAACATATAAAACATGGATTAAGAGCACGGTACTCCTAATAGGATGGGTTATCGTTCGCAACACAGAATCAATCCAATTGTTTTTCCACAAAAATCCCAGTCATTTCAAAACTAACTTGAATAAATCATTACGATTAGATCGAGGACGGTTTGTTTGATTCTTTAAGAGATTCATCCCTAAACAGCCGCAGTATAAAGTCTCATCGCATGGAAGTCAACTATACCTATACTCCAACATATGCGGGGAATCCTGTATCGGAGAAATGAGAGCACCTCGTCGTGTTGAAGTGCTAAGAAAATCGCCACATTGGCCTGAGAAAAACGGCGGTCAAACGAATGTATCAGGCAGAGGTTAGACCATCTTTACAAATCACAGATGACGCCGTTTGGCACCCTTCACCTTTTGACATCTGACCCTATGACCTTCTGAATCTTTGACGCTTAACTCGTGAATTTTCTTGATCTTGTGCACATTTGCCGACCTTCTGATCCTTGAACCTTTGACCTTCTGACCTCGTTTATGGTGATGACGTCAAATATAGCATATGACCTTCACATGTCTTCGAACTGTCTTCTTTCACTACTGAGCGTATGACGTGCAGGATTTCTGACACAACCGTTCGTATTCTATGTCTAATTCCGCCTGAATCCGGCGTGCGGGGCCGTTTGAATGTCATGTAGTACAAGATCGTCATGATGTCCATATGAACAATCACAACCAATCATGATTTATACATGTTTTCTGCATCCTATCACAGAAAACCGTTGACCATTTCTCTATTTTGATAACTAGTTTGTATTTATTCCTATATATATTTTATGTCTATTCGGATTTTGATGCCGATGGTGTCGTATGAATCAGGTATCCAATTACAGATGTAATCTTTATGAGTTACGGCTGCCTACTGACTGTAGAATCAGCAACTTGAGCCCGGAGAGAGTTGATGGGAACTGATATACGAATACACCCAATAACAATGTATGTGTTAGCAGTACGATATCAGAAAACTAAATATAGCATCTACGTTTATACTAAGATTGGGTAGCGGCATTACCCTTATTTCACAATAAAAGATTATTTGGGGATCAGTAGATATCACATGTTGGCACCGTATAACCATTTTATTTTTGTAATAAACATTCCAAAACTCATTGTCTCACATACAGGTGACAGTTGGACTAACTGGTGCATGGTGGGTGTGGTGTTGTTCGGTATCCCAGTGTTGCTAATGGTAAAGGAGACATATAACCGACTAGATGTGGACATCGAGGTCGAGACTCCAGATCGGAAAGCGGTTCTTACCAACGATATGGTTCATAACAACAGAGAAAGATAATAACAACATCGTTAAGCTACTAAATTTATAGTCTGATAAGTAGAATGCTGGCGGCAAATCTTTAAATTGCATATCGATGCAGCGTCATTACTCGAAGCGGTCTTGGTAATGACAAAATGTTTGAGGAAATTATAGAATCACTCCGCACCACTCTAGTAGCGTAAAACCCGTCCGTCGGAAGGGGAAATTAGGAAATAAATGTATTGTATATTTGTATTTGCGGACGTTAATGCTTGTTTTACCCTCGCAAATTAAGTTTTACAGACGACGCAAATTCTAAAATACAACATGGTTATTCCAATTCTAATACTACTTCTTTCTTTCCAACGTAATTTAATAACATTACTTTAGAATTTGGTGCATATTTAACTACATTCGATGTAACATAAAGCATGTTCGCTCATGCAGTTATAATTCACGTGGCTGCCCTGGAGCTCAGGTGCTCGCCAGATGTTCATGAAACAGAAGACCAAGAGCGATCGCGTAGCACTTTGAAACATTGGGGGCGTTGATGAAAATGTTACCGTTCCAAATATTTTTATCCGACCAATGGGGTACACGGATTAATTCGGGTGGTATTAGAATATTCTTTTTGAAACTGCCACCATCGACCACCTTCTGGGATCCACCTCTGACACCGTCCTGAGAATATTTTAATGACTACAGGTAGACTAGCATTTTGTTTCTGGTCTCAGTGGCCTAAAGATACCTTTTAAAATCACTCTCCCTGTCCCATAGTCATCATGACGAAATTGCAAAGCCTTCTGTCTCCAAATGTTCCAGGTCCCACAATGGGTGCCCGATGCTTCTCTCTATTATTGCTTCTTTTAGGTCACCCCCAGTGACAACGCAGTTAAAGTCAAACAACTTTCCAATCAAATCTGCGACCTTACATGCCGAACAAACTTTGTTCCCGGCACCCAGTGAACGTTAAATGCCCTCTTCGATTCCCTCTGGGAAGCGCCTCTGATACCACCTTAAGCACAATTCATTAAAGACAAATATAGACTTCTACATGTTACGCTATCTACATTTTATGTTCCGGGTTCCTTGAATTTGAATGTCCTTTTCTAACTCTTTGGATTCACCGACCCCATAGCTATCATGACGCCAAAAATAATTTCTTGTCTCCAGTGGGCGTTGCCAGTTGTTCTTCTATGTCTCCATCAGTGAATCCACCCCTATCCTGACCAAGTTTCATGACTTAATGATCAAATCGGTGGCAAACTGGACAAACACACCAAAAGAAAACGTTACTGAAATTATAGTAAAATTCTTGTGAGATGATGCTACCGCTGCCTTGCTGGGGACCATGTGGTCATGTCAGTCAAGATGTCCAAATGAACAGCTAAATTAAAAGCTTGGGTGTGATACAAATTATTACAGGGATCATGTTTGGTTCTTTTTACATAGGTAGTCGGAATATTGGCCTTTAGGGTCCGATGACTTCTTGTCAGTACGCCGGCATTTTTTCTACCACCGTAATATGTTGCGTTTAATTGTTACTTGTACATGGTGAGACTCTGCTGGTGAACGTTTCGTCCCAGAGGCTTTCCGTCTGTACAAATCATTGTGATTGTAGTTTATGACGGTGGATAAAAGGATAGAGAATAACGGTAAAACAATAAGATCAGATGACTTGATATGGCTATTACATCATTGCTTTTGGATATTTGTATCTAATACCGCTCAAACCTGTCCTAGGGACGTTGTGGTCATTTCATTCAAAATGTCCACATGAACAGCTACTATAAAGGCGTTGCTGAGATACAAATCATGACAGGGATCATTTTTGGTTCTTGTGATATTTTTAGCTATGAAGTAAGACTATTGGTCCGTGGGGTCATATGGCCTCTTGTCAGTACTCCGGCATTATTTTCCGCCAGCTTGGTGGATATAGATAGACGAGTCATTCAGACCGTTTAGGTGACGCTAATTGAGAAAATCACCCGACACTTTATTCGTATGATTATCAGCACAATAAGGAACTTCTTACTGTTTATTCTCCAAGCAATTTCATGTATGATGTCTGTATCAGTTTGTATCACCATTATTGGATAATGTTTTATTGTCTGAGCTTTTGTCTTGTATCCCAATCCTTGTCTTACAAGTCCACTCATGTCCAATTACAGGTATTCTATTCCACATATCACTTGTCATATGTTATAACAACAGATAATATTCTACTTTAGTACAATGAAAATACCCCTGTCGAATTAACGGGTTGCACAAAGTAACCAAACTGTTTTACGGTACTGAAACCGTGCTTAGTTAACCATCATCCACTTGATTCTCTCGATCGATAAATGCAAGATACTTTTATGGCGAATCCTCAATTCCGATTTTATCGACACTGGTGTTAAAAACGTTATACCGCTTCCGATTTCCAGACATATTTTTGTAACACCGTCATACAGATGTGCCTGATTCGGTCATCGTTCAGGGGGTGCTGTTCACTTTAAGCTGAACTTGAATAACTGTTGAACCAGGAATGTATATCAGGTGATTTATAAACCACATTAGTTTCCGCGCACTCCAATGTCGCAACTCACTTGAAGGTCACCAGACAATGCGGCTGTGTGGCTTTGGCATGCATTTTCATGAAGTCAAATACTACGCATACCTCAGTTATTACCTTTGATGGCCACCCAATGTCTTCGTTGTAGGGCCGCAGTCTTCTATCTTTAGTTCTATGAAATAATCCACATTTGAAGAAATGGTATTGACCTTTCATCGATAATTATGCAACTTGAGATGCGTTCTGCGAAGATGCGATGGATCTGCCTTAACCGAACAGGTGTTGGGTGGATTAGTACTTATTGACTCTCTGAGAGAAAATGTGCGTTCAACTCTAAAGACAACGTGTGGCGTCCAATAATGATTAATGCGTACTGTTTGACTTGATGTGTGAGGATGAGTTTATTGACATGCTCTTTGTCTTCCTATCGAGTCTGACCTCAATATACTTCAGCATGTTTGGGCTTCGTCAGTTGTAGCTGGAGAAGCCCTCTGCAATGCACATTCTTCTTCTTCTTCGTCGCCTTCCGACTTTCGTTATTCAGTTCCTTAACTTTTTATCATATTGACATTTTTGTCTAAAATTTCGTCGCGACAGCTATGGGGCTACGCGGATGTCGCCCATCAAAATTAAGATCGATAGCTCTCAGACCAGGTGACTCAGAAAAACTCAGGAAATAATTGAAAATGGTAATTTGTTGTGAGGTCAAAGATCAATGCAACTGGAATCATTTAGAAAAACAATTTTGAGTGGATACGTTTTGTCGGGAGACGATAAAACAGGTACAAACATTGAGGTGATATGATAACGTCACTGACTCAGTGGTTGAAAAGATTGTCCATGTTATCACTCTAACAAAGGATTGTTATTTGTGATCAAACTTGGGGAATAACGGGGGCCAATGGTAAAGAAGAACTTAAGAGGTCAAATGGTCAAGGCAAAAAAAGTCAGGAAAAACTGAAAATCGCAATTGTTTTGTCAGTCGATACATCAGGGAGAGGCGATGTGTCGAATATCAAGATTAAGGACAAAGGTCAAGATCACCAACCAACAACAACTCCCTGAAAATGAAAAAAGAAAGTTTCATAGATCTAGTAGCCCATAGTGCAAATTAGGCTCTAGTTTTATTGGTTATCTTTGGCAGTGTGAACATTTCAATCAGCCGTGCGCAGGACAGGAATATGATGTATTTCAATAATAATAACACCCGCGGGGCTTGTGGTTTCCGGTTGGTTGAAATGTGCCAGGTCATATAAATGGGTCGGTCACATCTGAACTCATTGAATCTGATCGAAAATGTTCAAACAAAACCCACTTTTATGTTGAGGAGATTGAATTTTGCCATAGAAATGCATTGGTGGTGCTATGAGCCATATGTTCACGTCATTCTACGCGTCCTCATGAACAGCTAAAATAAAAACATGACTAAATGCTAGAATCAGTCATATTCATTTGGGGTGTCTTTGTGTACTGTTGCATGCTATCTTATACTTGGCATATTCAGTTACATGTAACAGCATATTCTTCTGGTATTTGTATTATAGTAGACACAATACCGTCCTTTTTAAATATGAACACTCCACGTGCTAGATGCCAGTTTTAAAAAATACCTCGCTATATAACGGATATCAAAGCTAAATATAACCATGTCGAACAGCTGATTACCACATGAGCGAGAATTCTTTCCACTTTCCGTTTGGAACCCGATTGTAACAACGAACACATTTTGCTACGTCGACAAAATAACAGAAACCTATTTAACATTCTTTGACACAAATGACCCCATAGCAAAGATATATTTAGCCATCATTTCAAAATTTATTGAATTCTGCTTCAATTCGCAAAAGTACTCTAAAGGCGTGTCGCAAATGATATCCATTTCTCTGTTGAAACATATTACCAGTACTGATAGTAGGCCTAATGTACAAGTGTTGTCTTCTGTTTACTTGTATGGAGGCTGGATACAGAAACTGTTATCTCGGGCGGCACTGCTGTAGGCGAGATACCTGGATCCTCTGAGTGTTTGTCCAAACGAACGATCAGTTATTGAGTTATTGATCAATAATTGATTTCGCAGCTTTGATGCCAATTATATTAACTTTTCTTTTTGACAACACGATGTGTTGATCGTTCCCTTCTTTCCGAACGACTAACTTGCTCGTTAATATTTCGATAAAAACATATATTTGTCTGAAAATCATTTCTATGCACTGAACGGATAAATGAGGCTGAATTCAGTGTAGACATATATAATGTATGGGTTTGAATGATAACTGATGGATGAGGTTTGACGCCTGTATGAACTGACAGGTCAAGAAGCCATGACGCTGCTTAACCTCTTTCACGAGACGAACAGATGAAATGAAACGACAAACCACATGTGAACGATACTCAGTCGCCATGTGTACCGACAATATCAGAGCATAAATGGACCGATGTAATATACATGCAGAATCACATGTACAGTTATAGTCACACACACTGTCAGCAGAATACGACCATTCTAACCAAAACAATCATAGTACAGAACACGTGACTGACCATGGAAGAGTAGGGACAGGTCTAACAGGAATGAATGTACCAGGAAATAAGGCCCCTCTCCTATGCTTTTCTTTAGGAAGAATTTCTAAGTAGCAAATCAGGGGAAAAAAATGTCACAACTAGGCTAAAAGATGGGAACCGAACGTTTTTTACTCCTCAGCTCATATGGGCTATGGAGTTTTGTTATGGACATTTACCTCAGTCTGCCTGTAGTCCTTGTGTGTCTGTCTGGGTTTTTTTTTGTCTTCGCCATATCTCAAAAACTACTGCAAGGAAGATCACGAAACTTGCACACAACTGTACATATATCGTGTAGAGTGTCCGTTTGTTTATTTTTGTCTGGAACAGAGCGAAGCCCTTTTCCATACACTATTGCCGTACAACTTTTTGATTGATTGCCAATTCGTCACCTGATTCACCTGGTGTGCATTCGATTTTGTATTTTTTGTTGGTGGTCCGACGGTTGATTTGCCCCACCATTCACGGTTTTTGCTGGATCGTCAAGTGAAGCAAGGTGATTAATAAAAAGCACTCTTAGCATAATTAGTGGGCAGTGATCAAACACGCTTATGACATTGAAGCAGTCAAACCGTGAATAGGCCAATTTTGCGCAGTTGAAATATATTAACAACAAAGTTGTAGAACCTCATAAACAATTGTAATTTAGAGTTCACCACTATTTTGTGACATAATTTGACAGTTCTTTGACAATTAAAAAATCATGGTAGGCTCGTCTGTGCAGTTGGTTATGTTCAATCGGTGGAATATTGGAGATACTATCGGGTGTGGAACAGATCGAGACAATTTCGGCCGGGAAATTGTCATTGAGGTTAGCTGTAAATTTGTGCCAAACATGCTGATCGTGATAGAGTCGACCGTATCGAGGGTACGGTCACTCAGGTGAAAACCGAAACTGATAAATACATTTTTGGTTCTTCGCGAATCTGACGGGTGTGATCTCGAGGAATTGCACTTCTTGCAAATTTGAGGGTGCATTGTTTTTCGCGCCCATAAAATTTCAAAAAGATAGACTTGAGGGTGCTAGTCACATTGTCATGTATCGCAAGTTACAGGTTTGTCATTTGTGTTTTTTTTGGTAAAAAATAATGACCATATGATAGCCTTTGTTTCTTATCTCACAACCAATTTAAATTTAACGGTTTTGTCTCTGTTCTCTTATATATAATTAACATGGTTCCAAAGCAACGAATGGATCTTGCACATTTATTACTGTTCCAGACAATAGTGAATAATCCTCTGGGATAATCTGATGAAACAATAATTAAAATAAGGTTCGATAGAATAGAGTCTCTTGAACATTTCCGGCTTGGTCATGTTACGCCAAAAAAACAACAACAAACAAAAACAACAAAATAATGCCACTGAGATTGAGGAGTTTTGCACGTTAGTGCTTCCTCATGTTTTCACCCGACATTCATTCTTTTTGCACCGGTACTTGATCATGGAAAGCATATGGTCGTTCACTTCGGTATACCACGACTTCAGAGTGACCATATTTATCTGACCAATATTTCCTCCAGGCACTTATAGTCCTTCTGCGGAGATATATACCAGTGGTATTGCCGTTATTGTGGGGATATCGTGATATATAGTTCAGATAAAACTGTAGAGACGTTACGAATATACTAATCAAACCGTTCAACAAACAACGTCCATCTATCATCCTGGATCAAGCTAGATCAAGCGATCAAGCTTCGCCATATCTCAAAAACTACTGCAAGGAAGATCACGAAACTTGCACACAACTGTACATATATCGTGTAGAGTGTCCGTTTGTTTATTTTTGTCTGGAACAGAGCGAAGCCCTTTTCCATACACTATTGCCGTACAACTTTTTGATTGATTGCCAATTCGTCACCTGATTCACCTGGTGTGCATTCGATTTTGTATTTTTTGTTGGTGGTCCGACGGTTGATTTGCCCCACCATTCACGGTTTTTGCTGGATCGTCAAGTGAAGCAAGGTGATTAATAAAAAGCACTCTTAGCATAATTAGTGGGCAGTGATCAAACACGCTTATGACATTGAAGCAGTCAAACCGTGAATAGGCCAATTTTGCGCAGTTGAAATATATTAACAACAAAGTTGTAGAACCTCATAAACAATTGTAATTTAGAGTTCACCACTATTTTGTGACATAATTTGACAGTTCTTTGACAATTAAAAAATCATGGTAGGCTCGTCTGTGCAGTTGGTTATGTTCAATCGGTGGAATATTGGAGATACTATCGGGTGTGGAACAGATCGAGACAATTTCGGCCGGGAAATTGTCATTGAGGTTAGCTGTAAATTTGTGCCAAACATGCTGATCGTGATAGAGTCGACCGTATCGAGGGTACGGTCACTCAGGTGAAAACCGAAACTGATAAATACATTTTTGGTTCTTCGCGAATCTGACGGGTGTGATCTCGAGGAATTGCACTTCTTGCAAATTTGAGGGTGCATTGTTTTTCGCGCCCATAAAATTTCAAAAAGATAGACTTGAGGGTGCTAGTCACATTGTCATGTATCGCAAGTTACAGGTTTGTCATTTGTGTTTTTTTTGGTAAAAAATAATGACCATATGATAGCCTTTGTTTCTTATCTCACAACCAATTTAAATTTAACGGTTTTGTCTCTGTTCTCTTATATATAATTAACATGGTTCCAAAGCAACGAATGGATCTTGCACATTTATTACTGTTCCAGACAATAGTGAATAATCCTCTGGGATAATCTGATGAAACAATAATTAAAATAAGGTTCGATAGAATAGAGTCTCTTGAACATTTCCGGCTTGGTCATGTTACGCCAAAAAAACAACAACAAACAAAAACAACAAAATAATGCCACTGAGATTGAGGAGTTTTGCACGTTAGTGCTTCCTCATGTTTTCACCCGACATTCATTCTTTTTGCACCGGTACTTGATCATGGAAAGCATATGGTCGTTCACTTCGGTATACCACGACTTCAGAGTGACCATATTTATCTGACCAATATTTCCTCCAGGCACTTATAGTCCTTCTGCGGAGATATATACCAGTGGTATTGCCGTTATTGTGGGGATATCGTGATATATAGTTCAGATAAAACTGTAGAGACGTTACGAATATACTAATCAAACCGTTCAACAAACAACGTCCATCTATCATCCTGGATCAAGCTAGACAGCGGGCGGGTATGTTTTGCCCAGAGGACAGAGAATGAATGATTTCTATGGTCTCTACTCTGTCAAAAGAATATGACTGACCTGACCACTCCATGGTGCAGATATGACAGACCATGGATGATGTTGTCAAAAGGACCATATTGGACCATGATTTTTGGTCGTTTTGACAACATGATTCATGTTCTGTCACATCAGTACCATGGAGCGTATGGTCAGGTTGACGATATCCTGCTGATAGTGGCCCGAGTGTCCCATCGGAGAGAATCCGTGTAGTTAGGGTTTCTCTCATTGGTCAGTCGGAATGTTGCCGGAAGTAATTTAATTGATTAACACTAATAATTATTGTCAGGGGCGCTATAATCGTGCAAAGCATTTGTGACAAGGTGTGGGCACGAAAGGACCAAGCAAGTCTAGAGAAGATAGACAGTGGACACTACCTTCCCTGCACTATTATGTGAATGTCACGAGCGTACGAATGTTAACGGTTAACAAGAATGTGTCTCTGGATACCGAGATCATGGTGAGCATTATTTCATAGTTTCCGGGTTTATATTTCCCGGACATCTTGATGAACAGACAAACTGTCCAAATTTGCTAGAATGCTGGTCCTAATTTGAACAATCTCATTTTCATTGTATAAAAATTCGGTCAAATATTCGTACATTACGGTTCAGACAAGCTTATTTCAGAATTTATCCATTTTGATCGAATAGCCTGCATTGTAGATTCGGGCACTGGACATCATCCGAACGCATGTTAGAAATTTCTGACAAATATTATTTAATGAAATGAGAAATTCCCCTAGCTCGCTAAAATGGCACTGGATCAAATGACCATATTCTAGATTTCAATTGCCTTCTTTTATAATTTAGGCAATTTGTATAATTTGGTTTTAAGATTCAGGTATTTGATTGGGCAGCATCGTTGTAGAATTAGCCATTTGATCGTACACCTTTCTATTTGAGTTCAGGCGATTAACCATGTAGGCCGACTGAATGTCAGATGTGACGCTTGTATTTACATGTATAGCTACTTCTGGTCATACCGGTACCACATCCATGTACAGACTCTGCATTCATATATTCTCCACACTGTATATGGTCTATCCTATATATACTTATGACACAGAAAAAAAGCAATTTGGGCTTGGCCAGTTCGAACCCCCGGAACCACGGATACTTTTTCCAGATAAAATCCGTATGATGTACACCCTGAGAAGGCCTGCCACCGCCAATTATCACCGGATCAAGAATTCATAGCAACCAAACAAAGAAAGCCACACTCGAAATATGGCATGACTGAATGTTTAAGTTCGGAATGCGAAAACGCGAATGGTCGCTATAGTCTTCCATATGTGACTGATGTAATGTGTATAAGTATATATAAGCTCTCATGTTGAATTTCACATCACTCTTCAAGATTAGCGAGGATCGGTCTGAATTGTGGCTCTGAATACCGAGATCATGACCAACATTCTTGGATAGTTCCGGGTTTATTTTCGTGACACGATGGTAAATAGTTAAAACTCCGTATTAAGACGTGGATGGTCTATTTTAAACTGATGCTAAATGCTAAACGATCAGCGTTGGAAGGAAGTAGTGTTTGGAGAAGAGATTAGCTCACGCAGTCCGGTATCCACATGGCTGCCGTAGTTCAGTACAGGTACAACGTGTATGAGTCCATTATCACCGTACCAACCATATTCAGTTGGCGATCATCGTCCTTGGGAAAGTTTGCAGATGTAATAGAAGAACAAAAACTTATTCACAAGAAAGATTAAACACCAACATCCGGAAAGTGCCCCCCCCCCCTATATATTTTCGCTATCGTTAAGGCTAGAGGGCTGAAACTTACCACACTATATCTTTGGGTCAAGCTCTACAAGAAAATGTGAAAACAAATCCAAGATGGCTGCCATGATGATTTTCGAATTTTTTATTTTTGTTTTTTCTTCGCAAAAACTGCATGATCAATTAGTAAATAATAATCTGATATGAAATAAAATAGGTTTTACCCACTTTTCCATACAGAAATGCAAAAATTTTGAAGAAATATGATGAAAACATCACTTTTCTAGTACCCCACATGGACGCCAGTTTGAATTTATCCATGATCCTCTGCTCGGGGGGTCATGCAAATAGACTCAAAATGACCCCAATATGATAATCGAAAAAGTCACGGAGTTTCAGCTCTCATTTTTTTGTCCTTCCGGAGATAGGAGCAAAAAACCAACGGGGGGGGGGTCCCAATCATTTAACCCTACCTGGCCTGGGGGGGGTGGGTCCTACTTTCCTACTTTATGGAGGGCCTACTTTCGTCACTTAGACTATATCACAAATATGAGTAAATTCATGGAATGTTCATTGTATGAGTTCTTGATATTACATTACAATTAGCTAAGTTTGATAGCTACTCATCTCCCACGGAGGTGACTTATCACGAATTTATGAACTTATCACTTATTATGACTTATCATGAAAGGTCCAGTTTTCTTTACTTTGCCTGTATGAATATGAATATGTAAGCCTATGAAAATTTCATCACGTAAGCTTTAATAACGAACGAAGTTCGGGACCGCGAAGCGGTCTCGAATGGAGTTCGTTAAATAGGTAACATACATGCATTACGTGAGACAAAATACAGATACAGAACCTAATCACAAACCCAGTGTAAATCCATGTAAAGACAGACAATCACCGAAGTCTATCATGTTCAGATTTCATCGTTTGCGTGGGCGTTTTTTGCGGGGGCTGCCATATTGGATTTGAGGCAGTGTGGGTAATAGCTAAAATTAGAACAGTATCGAAATTTAATCTAAGAATATTTGCTATAGATTTGAAACAAAAAAGGATAAATATGCTAATAAATTCAAGGGTGAATTCCCTTCCAATTCCCTTCCGACTGATAGAATATTTGGCGAAAACGCCCGAGTGTCGTCGGCACTTCCCGAACGCAAATGTTTGCAGAGTGCGGTCAGACCTCTTTTTTCGCGAAAATGGCACTTTACATCAGTGCAGAAATTTCATAAAATTTAGTTCTACGGCAAGAAAAAGCCGTGTCCAGTCTATAACAAGCTTATTTATTATTCTTTGAAGATCTGATGTTTCGTAAAGAGATAATCGGTTGTTCATTTAAAAAATAAACATTTGCCAAGGAGTACACCGTAGCAAAATCAAGCCATTCAAGTTCTTTCGCTGACGTCCGCGTGATAAATTAGGTCATCCAAAGTTCGCAAAAAATGGGGGAAGGGGGTCACAACAAGCTGATTATCAACAGGCAAGAGATCATTTCCAAGTAAACGGTGACACTGCGATTGTCTGAGTCGCCAGATATCATCCATTCACTTCAGATTATGGCCTAGATCTAGACATTAACAGGTACGGACAACCAAGTTGCAAGTAAAGTTCATAAAACAAACACATTCATCAAGCTATAGTTTATTGCAGATTTTATTGTGTTTAGATCCGTAGACTTCTGAGGTGTCAATTCATGAATAGCTTTGAAGTCCAACAGCAAAATTTTACCAAGAACTCAAACAACTGATAAAATCAAATTTTAGAAACTCAAACAACTGATAAAATCAAATTTTAGAAAGTCAGATTCCTCATATTTAGACACCATTAACTTATATCCGTGGATTGTACATAGCGGTGCAAGGACATTTCCCCCGGTGGACATCTTCGATATTTCCTCCTGTGGACATGCATTTCCCCCTTCCTATATATTTTTGTACTATGACTTCATACAAATGTTTAAAAAAATTGAAATATTGACAAAACAAATTTGGGGCATTTCTCTATTATTATTCATTATTTTCTATAATTCGGCATGATAAAACAATAGCTACCAGTAGTATAAATAGTATACGTTAACAACTATTACGTAGTCATAAATAAATAAATATTTTGATCCATACAATAGAATAGAATAGATGTTTATTTGCTAATTAGAACCTACATGAATGAAAAAAAAAAAAGCACCTACATGAGGCCAACAATCAATAATGTAACATACATGTGACATATGTTTATGCTATGTTTATTAAAAGCAGCTACGACATTGATATTCTGTTTGATACAGTGCCCGGTGACGTCACTGGGGGATTTCTCTCCCCTGAAGAGCTTAATTTTTAACACAGAATTAAATGAAAGAAATTCTAAGAAGAATGGTCCAGTTCTAATTTCAACACTTTTTTGAACAGAGTCTTTTTCTTCCCTAAGTTGTAGAAATTCATCTCAAATCTCCTGTTGTGCGGGTAGCGACGGCGCTGTAATTGACAGAATAACCAACCTTGTTTGGAGCCTCTCTTACCGCCTGGTATCTAAGAGAATTGATACATAGTAAATATTTATGTTATTATATCATTCAGTCAGGTTCCAAACAGAACCTTGAAAATAACAAACTGAACAATAGCTTCTAACTAGTACAGAAATTAAGTAACAAACAATGCCGATTGAACTAATTATTTGAATTTTAAAAACAATGTGAATATTATCATATTCTCCACAAAATATCACCCAGTAATGTCTGTTTTGTCTTCAATGAAACCATAGGGTATTGGAATTACCGTAGTAAAACCATGAATTATGCATGTCAAAATAGTGCC
>JAVTVY010042369.1:0-189681 GCA_036873755.1 Hanleya hanleyi
CACGCATGCAACGTGGACATGGACTGGGGAACATACTTGGGAGCATCGTCAAAACGTTCCTGCCCTTGGTGACGCGTGGGGTGAAAGCAATCGGCAAACAAGCGGTACGCAGTGGACTGCAAGTGGCCGGTGATGTTTTGGGGGTACGGCACCCAAAGAAGCCTTGAAACGGCGGGCCAAAGAAGCAGGAGGCGTCTTGGTGGCCAAAGCACAACGCACCGTAGGGAATAAAAGACCTGCCCCACCGAGACCACGCACCAGTCGACGACCGACCCAGCGACGACGCACATCGAAGACCCAGGATATCTTTTCTTAAAACATGTCCTTGATCCAAGCCCCTCCACCAACAGTGAATTTGATTTGTGGACCGTCCCGCCCACACAGACCAGTGCCGAACAAGGATTATGGGTGGAGCATCTCCCGCTGTCCAGCATCAACGCAACAGGGCCCATCGAGTTCACCATCAGTAATGCGGATACGGCCTATGTGGATTTAGCCCATATATACTTGTATGTGAAAGCCAAGATCGTCAATGGAGATGGCACCAGAATCGCCGACCAAGCAACGGTGGGCCCGACGAATCTCTGGCTGCACTCGATGTTTCAACAGGTGGATATATTTCTCAGCGACAAACTCATCAGTGACTCGACCAACACGTACCCCTATCGAGCCTACATCGAGACGCTGTTGTCGCATGGGCGAGAGGCTAAAAAATCTCAACTGACAGCCGCTTTATTCTACCAGGACAAAGCCGAGCACATGGGCACAGAGAACGACAATACGGGATATAGCAAACGGAAGGCTTTGGCCGCGAACGGCGTCGCGGTGGATCTCATGGGTCGACTGCACGCAGACATGTTCATGCAAGACCGATACCTCTTGAACAAGATCCCCATCAGAATCCGACTGATACGGGCGCCTCCGACCTTCGCCTTGATGGCCACTAACGTAGAGGGGCATGCAGCTGACTATAAGATTGTCATCGAAGACGCAGTCCTGTATGTCCGAAAAGTGAAACCGAATCCAGCCGTTCAATTGGGACACATGAAAGCCTTGGAAACAAAACCAGCCCAGTACCCTATCCGACGTGTACAAACCAAAGTGTTCTCTGTGTCTGCTGGAAATATGAGCGCCAACAAAGAAAACCTGTTCCTGGGGGAACTACCCAAGCGATTGATCCTGGCCTGTGTGGAAAATACCAGTTTCAGTGGAGCCTACCCAGAGAACCCGTTTGACTTTAAACATTTCGGCATCAATTTTGTGGCCCTGCATGTGGATGGACAACAGGTGCCAGCCACGGCATTAACACCGAACTTTGGGCGCGCGAATTTCATTCGAGCCTATCAGAGCCTGTTTACAGCCACCGGTCAAATCATCCAGGACGAAGGGAATTTCATCAGTCGGGAGGACTACGGGAACGGATACACGTTGTTCTGCTTCGATTTGACGCCCACCTTAGAGAACGACCATCAGCTGGTCCTCGCCAAGCAAGGCAATTTACGGTTGGAAATCCACTTTGCACGAGCCCTCCGGAGCACCGTCAATGTGATCTACTACGCCGAGTTTGACAACATCATTCAAGTGGACAAGGCGCGCAACATCCTGTGTGACTTCTCCACCTAACATGGATACAGACCAGATAACCACCGTGCTGAAGAATGACCCAGAGACACGTATGGTGTTTCAAGGGGTGTTCGCCCGAGATGTGTTCCCATTAGACCGTATGTATCCTGCTGCTTACGTTCTCAACACGGACCCGATGGATCGGCCCGGTCAACATTGGGTGGGCGTGTACTTGACAGAACAGCAGGGCGAATACTTTGACCCGTACGGCCTGCCACCCTCCATCCCGATTTAACAGACTTCATGGATCAAGGCACAGAGACGTGGTGTTGGAACAGTGAAACGTTGCAAAGCCTGGCCAGTAGCGTGTGCGGACAATATTGCTTGTTTTACCTGTACCATCGATGCCGGGGAAGACCCTTATCTACCATCGTACAGATGTTTGACGAGTACCCCAAGGCCGAGGACCGCGATGTACTCGTATATGACTGGGCCGCCCATCATTTCAATGTACAAGCCCCGTTCTGGGCTTGAATTCTTTCAATGTACACACGCCCGCTGTTCTGGGCTTAAGTTTACAAGCCCCCTGTTCTGGGCTTCAGTTCTTTCAATGTACAAGCCCCTGTTCTGGGCTTCAGTTCTTTCAATGTACAAGCCCCTTGTTCTGGGCTTCAGTTTTCACGTGGTTGTTCTCACGTTGTTGTTGTTCACTGAATAAAAAGATGAGATCTCACCAAAAAATCCTGTCTTGTGTGTTTTATTCATAATGCATAAATGCCCAATGTAGAGATTCAGTCAAACTGAAATCAGTGGTGTATGATGGGGTCAAAATATAACCCATCAATGTTAGAATGCAAGAGTACTATAGTAAAATAGAGAGCCAATGAAATCAGCCCACAGACCAAGTACGTGTTTTGGTCTAGTTTTGGAGCGGGCATTTCATTGAGGTGCGTGTAAAGGAAGACGGTGAGTGAAGACTCGTCCAACACGTATAGATGAAGTTTATTACTATAAGTTCTATGTATTTTTAAATATGGAAAAACCCGGATGTAAGATGAGAACCCGGCTGTAAAACCACAGTACCCAGATGGAAGACGGGAAAAACCCACTGGGAAACCCGGATGTTGAGAAGAACCCGGATGTAGGCGCGGACGTAGGCGAAAGCATCCTAGTACCCGGATGTAGGCGCAGACGTGTACCTAGTACCCGTCCATTGGTTCTTTTATCGATCGCTCATTGGCTCTTTTTTCTCGACCGCTGATTGGTCCAAATGGAACTGCCCATCCTTCCCAGGTTAATTTACAATCCCCTTTTGGGGTTCAAGCTCTGACTATCGATGCCGCAACATTGTCTCCTCCGAACCTTGCCGAAAGGGAGAGCGTTTGACCTGGATGTGACCTTTGACCTTTTGACCCGACATTCATCCGCGCACTGCCGGTGATGACGCGCGCGCGCGCTGCGGCATCAGATCATCCCCGCGCTGCGTGCCGGATGATCCCGCGCGCGCGCGCGCTGCGGCCGGGGCGGGCCGGGCCGAGCCGGGAAAGTTGGAGGTAGTGTTTGAGCATTCTGAAAAACCGGAAGTGACGTCACACACACTTGCGCAGACCCACCAAACCACGTGAATGTTAGTCCATGTGGATGCTCCCCCACCTAGGATTCACATGGATACCTCACTCGACACAATAGGCCCATTAGGGACCCACCTAGACCCCAAAGACGTCTATTTCCATACCCTTTGGCTACCACGCATGCGCAGAATGACCCTATTTCTACCCCACATCCACGCCATCAGATGCTCCATTACATAGGCTTCACATGGACACCTCACACGACCCATTCGAACCGTGAATAGCCCATCTCTAACCCAAACACACCCACACACACACCCAAAAATGCCTGCTTGCTATACTACGGCCAGGCTGCGCATGCGCAGAGTATTGACAACGTACGAACCATTAGTGTAGTCAAGTGCTCGTGCATGAGAGCTTCAAAATAAGACCTCATATGATACCATTGGACCACCAGGGACTCACCTAGACTCCAACATGTCCACCCCATATGGATTTATACATACATTGGGCTTATATCCCAGTATATGGGTCTATATGGGTCTATATGGGACTATAGACAGACCTCGAACTTTTTTCAAAAATTTCACCGTTTCGTGCCGGGACAGTGCTCTGTTCATGTTTGTCTTGACGAGACTAAGAAAACAAATCCAAACAACCATACCGCGAATGTATAGAAGTAGGTTTCCCAGTGGGACAAACATTGGTCCTATACCCCCAGTATGGGACTATATGGGTCTCGGTGACTTTTTTCAAAAATTTCACCGTTTCGCTCCGGGACACTTCCTATCATGTTCTAAATGACGAGATTAAGAAAACAAATCCAAACAACCATACCGCAAATGTCTAGAAGTAGGTTTCCCAGTGGGACAAACATTGGTCCTATACCCCCAGTATGGGACTATATGGGTCTATATGGGTCTCAGTGACTTTTTTCAAAAATTTCACCGATTCGCTCCGCGACACTTCCTATCATGTTTGTCTTGACGAGACTAAGAAAACAAATCCAAACAACCATACCGCAAATGTATATAACTAGGTCTCCCAGTGGGACAAACATTGGTCCTATACCTCCAGTATGGGACTATATGGGTCTCCCTGAACTTTTTTCAAAAATTTCAACGATTCGCTCCACGACACTTCCTATCATGTTTGTCTTGACGAGACTAAGAAAACAAATCCAAACAACCATACCGCAAATATCTAGAAGTAGGTTTCCCAGGATGGTCCTATACCCCCATACTCCATATAGGCATTTTCCCGTAATTTAGGATAAAGTCCGTGTTTCGTATTTTTTCAGGAAACATTTTACATACACCCACCCTGAAACTAGGGGGAGACAATTCTATTGATAGGCAAGCCCCGTTAAGCCCGGCGACCTATATACCCCCCATACCCCATATAGGCATTTTCCAGGATTTTTCGATAAAAGTCCGTGTTCCGGTTTTTTTTTCAGGAAAAATTTTACATGCACCCACCCATGACTGGATACCCCTTCACATAGGCTTCACATGGATACCTCATACAACTCCATCGGCTCATTAGGGGCTCCCCTAGCTCCAAAACGTCTTTGGCCACCGCGCATGCGCACAATGGTGACAACGCTCGAACCACAGTCCAGTCCGATGCCCCTTCATGAATGCTTCACTTTGATACCTCACTCGACCCCATTGGACCATTAGGGACTCCCCTAGCCCCAAAACGTCTATTTTCATACCCTTTGGCCACCGCGCATGCGCAGAATGCCGATATTTCAACCCCACACCAAGCCCATCAGATGCCCCTTCACGAATGCTTCACTTTGATACTTCACTCGACCCAATCGGACCATGCAGCGTATTTCAAGTCTAGGGACTACTTTTTCTCCGCGGAAGCTTTCTTCCGCGACCGCATCACCGCCAGACCGTCCAAAATGGCGGCATGCCAGGGAAAAACCCACAAACAAGTCTAGACATGTCCAAAGGTCACGCCTCATTCACCCAAACCGGAAGTGACGTCATTTTTACATCCGGGTGAAATGTTGTTCGATTTAACATTTCCCTACTACTTAGGATTGTAGGAGCAATCGAACAAGACGGTAACAAACAGTCTATATAGTGAGTGAGTGAGTATGATTGAAGGAGCAATCGAACAAGACGGTGACAAACAGTCTATATAGTGAGTGAGTGAGTAGGATTGTAGGAGCAATCGAACAAGACGGTGACAAACAGTCTATATAGTGAGTGAGTGAGTAGGATTGTAAGAGCAATCGAACAAGACGGTGACAAACAGTCTATATAGTGAGTGAGTGAGTGAGTAGGATTGTAGGAGCAATCGAACAAGACGGTGACAAACAGTCTATATAGTGAGTGAATGAGTAGGATTGAAGAAGCAATCGAACAAGACGGTGACAAACAGTCTATATAGTGAGTGAGTGAGTAGGATTGAAGAAGCAATCAAACAAGACGGTGACAAACAGTCTATATAGTGACTGAGTGAGTAGGATTGTAGGAGCAATCGAACAAGACGGTGACAAACAGTCTATATAGTGAGTGAGTGAGTAGGATTGAAGAAGCAATCGAACAAGACGGTGACAAACAGTCTATATAGTGAGTGAGTGAGTAGGATTGTAAGAGCAATCGAACAAGACGGTGACAAACAGTCTATATAGTGAGTGAGTGAGTAGGATTGTAGGAGCAATCGAACAAGACGGTGACAAACAGTCAGATAGTGAGTGAGTGAGTATGATTGAAGGAGCAATCGAACAAGACGGTGACAAACAGTCTATATATAGTGAGTGAGTGAGTAGGATTGTAGGAGCAATCGAACAAGACGGTGACAAACAGTCTATATAGTGAGTGAGTGAGTAGGATTGTAGGAGCAATCGAAGACAGAAGACGGTGACAAACAGTCAGATAGTAGGTGAGTGGTAAGTTGTAGGAGCAATCGAACAAGACGGTGACAAACAGTCTATATAGTGAGTGAGTGAGAGTAGGATTGTAGGAGCAATCGAACAAGACGGTGACAAACAGTCAGATAGTGAGTGAGTGAGTAGTATGATTGAAGGAGCAATCGAACAAGACGGTGACGAAGCAGTCTATATATAGTGAGTGAGTGGTAGGATTGTAGGAGCAATCGAACAAGACGGTGACAAACAGTCTATATGGTAGTGAGTGAGTAAGGATTGTAGAGACAATCGAACAAGACGGTGACAAACAGTCTATATAGTGAGTGAGTGGTAGGATTGTAGGAGCAATCCGAACAAGACGGTGACAAGCAGTCTATATAGTGAGTGAGTGAGTAGGATTGTAGGAGCAATCAGAGGGCCAAGACATTTGACAAACGGTCTATATAGTGAGTGAGTGAGTAGGATTGTAAGAGCAATCGAACAAGACGGTGACAAACAGTCTATATAGTGAGTGAGTGAGTGAGTAGGATTGTAGGAGCAATCGAACAAGACGGTGACAAACAGTCTATATAGTGAGTGAGTGAGTAGGATTGTAAGAGCAATCGAACAAGACGGTGACAAACAGTCAGATAGTGAGTGAGTGAGTAGGATTGTAGGAGCAATCGAACAAGACGGTGACAAACAGTCTATATAGTGAGTGAGTGAGTAGGATTGTAGGAGCAATCGAACAAGACGGTGACAAACAGTCAGATAGTGAGTGAGTGAGTATGATTGAAGGAGCAATCGAACAAGACGGTGACAAACAGTCTATATAGTGAGTGAGTGAGTAGGATTGTAGGAGCAATCGAACAAGACGGTGACAAACAGTCTATATAGTGAGTGAGTGAGTAGGATTGTAGGAGCAATCGAACAAGACCGTGTTCCGGTTTTTTTTTCAGGAAAAATTTTACATGCACCCACCCATGACTGGATACCCCTTCACATAGGCTTCACATGGATACCTCATACAACTCCATCGGCTCATTAGGGGCTCCCCTAGCTCCAAAACGTCTTTGGCCACCGCGCATGCGCACAATGGTGACAACGCTCGAACCACAGTCCAGTCCGATGCCCCTTCATGAATGCTTCACTTTGATACCTCACTCGACCCCATTGGACCATTAGGGACTCCCCTAGCCCCAAAACGTCTATTTTCATACCCTTTGGCCACCGCGCATGCGCAGAATGCCGATATTTCAACCCCACACCAAGCCCATCAGATGCCCCTTCACGAATGCTTCACTTTGATACTTCACTCGACCCAATCGGACCATGCAGCGTATTTCAAGTCTAGGGACTACTTTTTCTCCGCGGAAGCTTTCTTCCGCGACCGCATCACCGCCAGACCGTCCAAAATGGCGGCATGCCAGGGAAAAACCCACAAACAAGTCTAGACATGTCCAAAGGTCACGCCTCATTCACCCAAACCGGAAGTGACGTCATTTTTACATCCGGGTGAAATGTTGTTCGATTTAACATTTCCCTACTACTTAGGATTGTAGGAGCAATCGAACAAGACGGTAACAAACAGTCTATATAGTGAGTGAGTGAGTATGATTGAAGGAGCAATCGAACAAGACGGTGACAAACAGTCTATATAGTGAGTGAGTGAGTAGGATTGTAAGAGCAATCGAACAAGACGGTGACAAACAGTCTATATAGTGAGTGAGTGAGTGAGTAGGATTGTAGGAGCAATCGAACAAGACGGTGACAAACAGTCTATATAGTGAGTGAGAGTAGGATTGAAGGAGCAATCGAACAAGACGGTGACAAACAGTCTATATAGTGAGTGAGTGAGTAGGATTGTAAGAGCAATCGAACAAGACGGTGACAAACAGTCTATATAGTGAGTGAGTGATTAGGATTGAAGGAGCAATCGAGCAAGACGGTGACAAACAGTCTATATAGTGAGTGAGTGAGTAGGATTGTAGGAGCAATCGAACAAGACGGTGACAAACAGTCTATATAGTGAGTGAGAGTAGGATTTAACCGTTTTCAACATTTTTCCAGTCATATCAAGTGACAGTGCGTACATGTGCCAGGACTCGCGAGTGCCCACATTTCCTATTATCCTGGACAGGGCTGAGCCCAGCCGGTAGAGCACAGGGTCAGTCTATAGATCAATCAATGAGTCGATGAATAAATCAAATATTTATCAGGAAGACTAAAAGTGGATATCAGCCTAGTCACCTGACAGAGCAGATAGTTACTTTGTGTAAGAGCTCCTGGTTGATATCACGTGGTTAATCTCAAAACAATCTGAATAATACAACCTGTGTAAACTGGTATTTAGATTCCCATCAGTGATATACTGAACCAGTAGGAATTTGAGTGATTTCTCTCTGGCTTCCTTTCTGTTCAGTGCTATATGAACACAATCAGCACTTGTATGGTTTCTCAGCAGTGTGAGTTATTTTATGTACATGTAACATCAGGTATCCTTCTGGGAAATACTTTCTGGGCACATTGGAAACTTGTATGAATTCCCAGCAGTGGTATTACGATTGAGTACATGTTAACTTATTCTCCACTATGCGTTCTTCCATGTCGCTTTAAGCTTCCTTTCTGACTAGCCCTGTATGCACACAGTGAACACTTGTATGGTTTCTCACCAGTGTGTGCCCTTTCGTGTAGCTGTAGGTGTTCTTTCCTTGCAGTGTTATATGGACAAACTAGGCATTTGTATGGTTTTTCATCAGCATGCAATCTCTCATGTCGTGTCAGATTTCCTTTCCAGGAAGTGTTATATGGACACGACGAGCACTTGTACAGTTTCTCTCCAGCATATATTTTTCTATGTATCTTCAGGCTTCCTGTCTGAGCCGTGCTATATGGACATAACAAGCACTCGTATGGTTTCTCTCCAGAGTGCGATGGTCGAGGTTTCGTCAGGTTTCCTTTCCTGTTTTTCACCAGTGCGATTCTTTCATGAAGCGTCAGGCATTCTTTCTAGGCAGAGCCAAACGAACAAAATGAGCACTTGGATGTTTTTTCGCCAGGATGAGTTCGCTCATGTTACTTCAGCTTTCTCTTCGCAGAAGTGCTATACGGACATAATTTACACTTGTGTGGTTTCTCAAAGGTGTGAGTTCTCCCACATTGCTTCAGCACGCCTTTCTTGGCAGTTTTATGTGCACACAAAGAGCACTTGCATGGTTTCTCTCCAGTGTAAAATTTTCCATGTCGATTCAGGATTTCTTTCCTAGCAGTGATATTTGCACGAAATGAACGCTTGTATGGTTTCACTCCAATATGGATTCTTCCATGTCTCTTCAGACTCCCTTTCTGAGCAGCGCTATATGGACACAATGAACACTTGTAGGGTTTCTCTCCAGTCTGAGTTCGTTCATGTAGCTTTAGATGTTCTTTTTTGCTAGTTCTATATGAGCAGAATGAACACTTGTATGGTTTCTCACCAGTGTGCGATGTTTCATGTTCCTTCAATTTTGTTTTCGTCAAAGTGGCATATGGACACAATGAGCACTTGTGTGGTTTGTCACCGGTGAGAGTTCTTTCATGTAGCACCAGGTTTCCTTTCGCAGCAGTGCTACATGAACATGATGGACACTTGTATGGTTTCCCACCAGTATGCGTTCTTTCGTATTTCAGCTTTCAGCTCACCAAGTATTCTAATGGCTCTTCAGCTCACCAAGTATTCTAGTGGCTCTTTAGCTCACCAAGTATTCAGCTCACCATTCAGATCACCCAGTATTCTAATGGCTCTACAGCGCATCTAGCTATGCATATAAAAAATTGCATAATTCAATATTATAGCAAAGTCATATTACTAGAAATAGTACATTCACGTATCCTATTCACAGACAATATTTACAACCGCTTTGTAGACCGAGTATTCTAAGGGCTCTTCAGCCTCAAAAAGCATAATATATACGATCGCTATATGTTCATTCAAAATGAAAAGTTCTTCGAACAACATTACAAGAGCTGTTTGCTCACAAGTCGATTTGTTCAAAAGCATTAGACAAAACCTGTATAATACCGCTTTCAAAAAGGCACAAATGCGGGTAAAATGACAAAAGCATATGGCCTCACTGATATGGACAAGTCAATACATCTAGCATATTCTAATGACCATCCAACTATGCATATTCAATATTGCATTACATCAATATTATATTAAAATCGTATTACTAGCATCAGTATATTACCGTATCCTATTGGTAAACGAAAACGTACAACCTCTTTATCAGTCATCAAATATTCTAAGGCTCTTCAGCCTCAAAAGCATAATATCACATACGCTGGGTATAAGCGCATTCAAAATGAAAAATGCATCGAACAGTACACAGACCGTACTGTTTTGAGGTCACTCCGGTGGTTTTCTACGAACCAAAACCTGTATAACACCACTTTCAAAATATGGAAAATGCATAAAAAAGATGACAAACCGTCATGTACATATCAAATGTAGACAAATACATACACCAAGTATTTTAATGGCTCTACAGCCCATCCAAATATCCATATTCAATATTGCATACTTCAATATTTTATCAAACTCTATAGCTTAGCGATATGCGCATATCTTTTTGATGGATATGTACAACTGCATAATGGGCCATCAAATAATCTAAGGCCCTTCAGGCTCATAGAAATAATATCATATACGATCGGTATAATCTCATTCAAAATAAAAAATGCTACGAACAGTGATACAAGTACTGTTCATTCACAGTCGTTTTACTCAAATGCACCAATGTATAACACCACCTCCAAAATGAGCGTAACAGCAAGATGACAAGCATAGGTACATTTTATTTGAATACATACGCCATGTTATTGACCTAAGAAATAAAGATTTCTTTTTCAACCATATCAGATACAGTCAAATGAATACTTTCATTTCCCGCCTTTCGTGTTAACACTGTCGTGTGTTAATGCTTAGCAAACCGCTGACGAGATGGCCTGACCTACTACTACTACTAGTTTAATTTGAATGGCGCTTTCAATTTAATAAAATTATGCGCGCCAGGTCGTTGCATTGAGTTTGATGTACAACATATATATTGATTTAAAATATCCAACTATACGGATTTGTAATGGATTAAAAAATATGTAGAAAAATCAAACTCCAAATGCGTTATTTAATGTCATGGTGAGGTTAGAGACATAAAAGGAAGGGAGCATGTATGGACCAACACAATTAATTTAATAATAATAAAATCCTAACGACCCTTTCTAAAAAATAAATATATATAAAACTGAACTAAAAAGGCTAATATAGCACATGCATATTTTGTTTAAACAAAAATTAAACTCATCATATAGATTTAGATTTGACAATGTGAGAAAAATCGAGATTAGATGTAATATCTATACTCATCCTGATGAAGACAGTGAATGATGACCCCGTGGTATCATCAGACACCAATGTCCAACCAGAACAAGCAAGCCATTATTTAAAATAAAACTGTTTACCCCAACCCCCTCCCTTAAGCAAATGTAAGAAAATGTATATTAAACAGAGTGGTGAATAAAAACGAGATTTGATGTAATATCTATGCCTGTCCCGATGAACACCGTGAATGATGACCTCATGGTATCATCAGACACAAATGTCCAATCAGAAAAAGCAAGGATACCATTTAAAACAAAACTCTTTCTCAGAGTAGAAATATTGGTATAATTTCTTAACCACAGGTAAGAAAATATATATTAAACTATTCTAGAATTTTATTATTCATCAACTTGTAATATGCATGTACTATTAATTAACCAATAAAACTATTATAAATTATTCCACAGGATGGAAGGGGAGGTAACAGTTGTACCCTCCCCAAGACTAGATGTGAAATGTAGAACAAAATAATAAAATCAATATAAATTAGAATCTGCGTGTGTGCAGTATATATCTATAAATAGCCATAAAAACTTTATCACGGTTTTTTCTAGGCTTTAAAATGGATTCCATGGTATGATTGAAGACACCAGCACATATAAGTTCATTAAAAAAGTTTAATCTCTGATTATTAAATCGTGTACACGATAATAAATAGTGACTGATGCCTTCTTCTACATCACACGCATCACACACGCCAGTGGGATGTAAATTACATCTAAAGAGATATGAATTCAGGGGAATATGCCCGACAAGAAGTCTAAAAACAAGTACTTCAGCGTGGCGATTTGGTAAATTCAAAGAGGCGTCTGTAACTGAAGGCTGAAATTGATAATAAAAACGCCCCTTCTCTGAATTATCCCAGCATTCCTGCCATTTAGATTTAAAATAAGGATATAAACAAGCCATGGCTTCATTTATGGTCAATCCCATATGTATATTAATATCTATGGCCTGACCATACAACTGACCTCTATTTAAACCAGAAACCCCCGCCAATGTTATAACAGCTCACAGGACGCCCACCTGTTATAACATTTCACACCTCCACATGTGATTCTTGCTCCCCCAGGAGAAAGTAATTTCGTGCTATTTCCTCCTGTCAAGCGCAAGAAATTATATTTCTCCTGCACCCTTACGCAATAACACATTCAACAACACATATATTTGGAATTGTCATGCGGTGCTAGCCGAGAGTCAAAGAAAGCAAGTAAGTGATAGGAATCTTTATCGTTTCCTCTTTCCAACTAACGTGAAAATCATTCAGTGAAAATATCTGTTTGCCCGAATATGGCAAAGATTTTAACAAAACTCCTAAAAGTATTCTCTGACATTTCAGATATCTCAGTCATAATTAAATATCTCTCAGTGTTATAAACGGGACACAGATATGATCCCGTTCGCCCTGTTATCAGGCACGTGCCATCTTAGTGAAGGACTGTCTTCGATTTTTGATAAGCAATCATATAACCATCAAAACGCACAAGGACTGAGTGCTTAATATACAGAAAAACAACTGAACCCACAATAAATCAGTATTAGCAAGTAAACACATAGCAAAACGTCTCTGATCCACTTATGTTCGATAACCGTATTAGCTTTCATAATTCACCGTTTACTTAGCTTTTTCTAAGTGATAAGTGTAGTCAACAAGCTCTTATTAGCCTCAATTATGTTCTAATTCGTTGCACTCAAACGAACAAATTGTTTATCATTTCTACAAAATCTCTCATCTTTCCCAACTATTTATTCATAACTAGAGTACCCGGAGCCTTGAAGTCCGACCTCAGGCAATACAAACCGGTACACCATGAATGTTGGGAAATGCATTGAAATCCGAAAATTTAAAACCCTATGGAGTAACCTTCATCGATACCGGACGCCGCCCAGGCAAAAACAGAGATAAAATAGCATGTAAAAGCTCTGAAAACCTGTGTCCGTAGCAGTGCGCCAAGCATCTCCAGCCAAGGTGACGAACTCCATCCCTCCGTGCATACAATCTACATGCATAATGCAAATTTTTTACATAAATCATCCGTGATAACCACCGTGACGATGCAATCCAGGCCAGCGTCCTCCAATGCGCTATGCCATTTGACGGGACAGAGACAGCCCCTGCTTCAAATACATTCATCAACATATCTGTAACGAAAACATAAACATTATAGTCCTCATTTTTCTATCATGGTATCAACTGAACTTCCAAATGAACATTCTGCTGTAAGCACAATTCAAAATGCTACGTGCTAGGCATTTTTAGTCAAACGTCATACTTTTGCATATATTAAGCTTTCCATATTCTGGTCGTCTGTATACCATTTAATTCTTTTGAGCTCTTAAAATATTTATAAACTATGAAAAACAATTATATGAACTGCCGTCAATTTTCTCCGTGTCGAGCTCTTTATATACCATTTCAATATTGGATCACTGGCCAATCACCAGTACCCTTTGTGGATGTCAATATATTGACCATGTTTCAATAGCATAAAACAAACTATAAATATTCTCTCCTCTCTTCCGTGCAAACAATCTACATGCATAATGTAAATTTTTTACACAAATCAACCGTGACAACCACTGTGACGATGCATTCCAGGCCAGCGTCATCCAATGCGCTGTCAATATGACGGGACAAAGACCGCCCCTGGTTCAAATACATTCATCAATATATCTGTAACGAAAACATAAACTTATAGTCCTCTGTAAAATCATATCAAAATACAGATCGGTCTCTCCAAACAAACCATTCCTACGTTCTTTATTTTGGAGAAGTTATTTTGAATATATTGTTTGTGGAATAACATACATAGGGCGGAATAGTGAACATTATCGGGCAGAATACCACTTTGGAATAACTTAGTTCCCTTTGCCCTGCAGTGAGACATTTGTTTCAAAACTCGCGAAGCTATATACCTACAATGCAATTGTTTTCACTTGCCCGTTCTGTTGTGAACGGTTCAACATACTCACACCCAGCATTCCAGTAACGTGAATTGAATCGACCGAATTTCTTAATGTTATGAATGGCAAATCGGCCTATACATACTGTTCACATGTTCAAACAACATGAATTCCCCAGTCACCACTCTGATAAACAGCTTATTCTTTTTTCTAGCGTGGTATCAGTTGAACTTCCAAATGAACGTTCTGCTGTTAGCATAATTGAAAATCGACATAGCTAGGCATTTTTAGACAAATTTCATACTTCCTTTGTATATTATGCTTTCCATATTCTGGTCGTCTGTAAACCATTATCATTCTTTTGAGCTCTTAAAATATTTGTAAAGCTATGAAAAACAGCTATATGAACTGCCGACAATTTTTTCCGTGTCGAGCTCTTTAACATTTCAATATCAGATCACCACCACCTCCTGTGGTTGCCAATATCTTGGCCATTTTTCAATAGCATAGAACAAAATATAAACGTCTTCCCGAATTTCACATGTTTCACAGTAGCGCTGATGCAGCTCAATTCATTTCCATGTGTCATGGCATCAACTTCCATTTTAGTTATGTTAAAACAACAATACTCCGTAGGAATTAGTCTCATATATAAAAATCTCCATTATTCCTTGACCAACAGTATGCTTTCCCTTCCAAGATTTATATGCAAATGATCACGTCACAACAGGACAATAGTAATCAATAGAGACAATGGACAATGGACTGGTAGCGCAACTGTCATTTCTAATCAATATGATACATTTCAAATAGCATGAGGTGAATTCTGTTGGGATTGGCCTTGAACAACCTATCAGATACACAATATAACTGTTTCTGAAAAGGTAAAATGCATTGTCTACAACACCTGAAGTGGACCTGAAATGTTGACTCCTGACGATCAAATACATTACACAATGCAGCGATCATGTAACAAGATAGAAAATTCTCATCCGCTCATCTGTCAAACCTTCCTTCATCATACACTCAAGGGTTCGGCGCTGATCTCGCCTTCCAAAACAAGTTCTGGGAAACACCGGCTATACCTTTATTAAATATAGTAGCATTGCATTCACGTACTGCATAAATGCTTCGTGAAATCTGTAACGAGTAAATGAGATATTATCATAGAGCAAAATATCATATCCATAGCTATCATACTGAAAAAGGGGTATATATCCCACCATACCAGGTTGCATCGTGCAACAAGCTGCTGCTCGATCTTGTATATCAGCTCTCGCATCCGCCGTTTCCGCCCTGGTAATCTTCCAGTCTTCATCGGACTTGGTAGCAAGGTCAGTGACCACATAATATTCCGGGATTCCCAACAGTCTGAGATGAATCGCAAATAATCAGCTGTTTACGATCACGTAGAGTCTGTGTCCCTCTGTCGATAAATCAGTTGCAAAATCAACTTCACCGTACTGTAGATCCTGTACTGGTCACGTTAATATGGCTCAAACCGCCTTCATTTCACCGTAAAGTTATGCTGTAATGTTGCCGTCTCTTTTACATGGGAACTCCTTTCCATGGGAACTCTTTTCGTGTTAAACGGGCAATGTTTGATTATCTGATCCAGCAAATCAGTATTATCTCTCTGGAAGAGTCAAATTTTGCATGGAGTATCGTCCAATTTTTTCCTGTACGGACTGCCTGTCCATGTCAACTATGCCGGAAAGAACGCACAACGCCGTTTGATTAAGCGGCCATATACTCCGGTAAGGATCGAAATCTGCAAATGGTTGTTGAAGACGTACAGACAAACTGATGGAGTATAGCGACACCAGGCTATATGGATGAAACACGGGGTCTAACACTGTCGCGTGTTAATGCTTAGCAAACCGCTGACGAGATGTGCGATGTGCTAGTTCTATATGAGCAGAATGAACACTTGTATGGTTTCTCCCCAGTGTGCGATGTTCCTTCAGTTTTGTTTTCGTCAAAGTGGCATATGGACACAATGAGCACTTGTGTGGTTTGTCACCGGTGAGAGTTCTTTCATGTAGCACCAGGTTTCCTTTCGCAGCAGTGCTATATGAACATGATGGACACTTGTATGGTTTCCCACCAGTATGCGTTCTTTCGTATATTTTCAGGCTCCCTTTCCAAGCAGTGCTATACGGACACAATGAGCATTTGTATGGTTTCTGGCCAGTGTGAGTTCTCTCATGTAGGATTAGGTGTTCTTTTCTGCCGGTCCTGTATGAGCAGAACAAACAATTGTATGGTTTCTGGCCAGTGTGAGTTCTCTCATGTAGGATTAGGTGTTCTTTTCTGCCGGTCCTGTATGAGCAGAACAAACAATTGTATGGTTTCTGGCCAGTGTGAGTTCTCTCATGTAGGATTAGGTGTTCTTTTCTGCCGGAGCAGAACAAACAATTGTATGGTTTCTGGCCAGTGTGAGTTCTCTCATGTAGGATTAGGTGTTCTTTTCTGCCGGTGCTGTATGAGCAGAACAAACAATTGTATGGTTTCTGGTCAGTGTGAGTTGATTTATGTAGCAATAGGCTTCCTTTCTGGGTAGTGTTATATGAACATACTGAACACTTGTATTGTTTAACAACACTATGATTTTTTTCATGTCGCTTTAGGCCTGCTTACCTGGCAGTATTATACGGACATAATGAGCACTTGTATGGTTTTTCACCAGTGTGAGTTGTTTCGTGAGTTCTTTCATGCTTGGTTAAATCTACCTTTCTGGTGGCAGAATACAAACACTGTGGACATTTATATGGCTTTTTAATAATCTGTCGTAATTCAGTAGTAGACGAAGTAGACGTACAGGTATGTTGTCCCAACTGTAAGATACCATATTCGTTGGTGGAGCTAGTCCCACCCCCGGACGATAATACAGCTTTATACAAGGTCACAGGAAAAGGTCTGTCAGGTGATTTCTTCTTCTCCACATCTCTGATCTGATCCATGACCTGAAAATCTGGCTTTTTGTCCTGGAGAGAGAGAGAGAGAATTAAGGTCGCGTTCATCAATATTTTCAGCTTTTTTTCTTGTCCTTTAAATTACAACATTCAACAATCTTGTAAGCCTTAAATGCTTCGTGTTTATGATTTTATTCATTTTTCTTTTCTCCTTTTTGATGCGAATGTCATTAAAATGCTAATTGATATACTCCAACAGTTCTAATAACATTGGAACTGAATATAAGTGTGGTAAACTTGACCAGCAACTGTATCCTGTAATGGACGTGTGCTGTCTAGTTTATATAGTCATGTAGGTTTGACTAGATTAAGGACTCGCACCACTAAGAATTATTAGGAATCTTGAGTTGCAATCAGAGCACCTTCAGTTTGTGCTACTTGAAGTAAGAATACTGTCCAAAATCGTATTCAAGCATTCTGAGAATCCCCCGTTATGCTAATAGTCCACATGTTGGGTACAGTACCCGATTTCTTGCATATACAAAAGGCTGAACTCGAACCAAATTCCAATAGGATATTCTCTGATTTGGAACGACATATTGAAATAGGTGCGATGGGTGGTTGTGTGAGAGGTGAGAAGAAGGGATATTTGTCCTTCAGCAATGAACAGATAATGGCAATATATATAAGTGTATCGTAAAAATGACTTACAACAATTTCGATTTGCTCTTCTCCGATAATATTAAGCTTAATATCGATGTTTGAATCAACTGTATCAGTCAGGTACCATGGACTCTCTGGTTCTCGCTTTATCTGGTTCGTTGTAATCGTGCCATACATTTTAGGACCACCAGTTTCGCATTCCACTTTTGAGGACTGGAACTGAATCTTCTGGTCAGGCGGTTCCATTAGAGATCACTATTAGATAACTGGGGCATGCCTGAAAGATATCCACCTCATGTTACAATGTTACATTAAATGTAATGGCCCACTTGCAAATTATTGAGAGAACAAAGAAGAGCCTGCCTGTGCAGTGATCCGTGACTTTGCCCCAAATAGATACGACAGAGTGAAAATATACGAACCAGTAGCCGATAAGTTGAAGTCAGGGTCACAGTATTGATAGGCTCTGTATAATCTATTGGTTATCAATCAGTAACTGACCCGTAGCCTTCAAGTCAGAACTGCGCGGTACTTCAAATTTGTAAACTTGTTGGCTACCAATTGGTTACTTACCAGTTAGTTACTACCGGAGACAACCTGGTATTTACTGCCATACGGTACTGACGGGAACTGTACGATTCTCTTCAGTCAGGACTTCACAGTGAGTAGCGAGCTTAAACATACATGCTCATATAGACCAAATCCGCTGGTGACCCGGTTCCGTGGAAAATGGCGACGGGCAGCTCGATGTGAGGTAAAGGTGTCTTGTTTTTTTAACCAATCTCGGACTTGGGCACGTTGTATCCCCAGGGGTTTGGCCGCTCGATAGAGAGCCAACAATGCACTATGCGCAGCCGGGCTGTTGGGACTGTAGTATAAGTTATCCAACACCTTCTCTCTGCTCTTCGTGGTGACAAGTGATGATGGGCCCTGGCTCTATCGTTCATTTATAACGGCATATCTTGGGTCGGGGTCGGAGTTTCTTTCTGATTTTTCTTTCTTTGGCTTCTGCAAGCACATCGTCCATGGCAAATGACCAGTTCAACTCGTCTAATGACCGCTCTTCCTTCGTAAGCACTTGATCCACATCTGCCACGGCATCTTCCAATGCAGACCATGGAACTGGGTGAAGGGTAAAATGCACTGTACCCCCATCTAGCCGAGCCAATTGAGCAAAGAAGGGGCCGCGTCGGACGTACACATCGTGACTCAAGTGGATGAGGTCGCCGTCCAATTCACCAGACAACACCCGTTTGAATTTGGTCCAGCCCTCTCGGGACAGACGAATGTTAGCCGGGCACAGTTGTGTAGGGTCCGCATCACAGATGTCTCCCACCTCCTCCACCTTATCCACCTTATCCGCATAGACGTGCAGGAAGACCTCGGGGGTCAAGCTGAGAAACGCCCGTATTATATCCCCCGTCATGGTCAGTACGTGAATGGTAAAATATTTGACTGTCTCTTGTATTTACAGGAAGGAAAAGTTTATGACGTGAGATCAAAGGACGACGGTGTACTACCGTGTTTATCCAGGACATCTCTGTAGGTCACGAAGGTGAGAACCGGATAGTCTCCCTCGTCTACCTCCTTGTCGCGGTTGATTTGCTCATTGGGTTCTGCCGGCGCCTCACTCGCCCAGTCCAACCGAACAGCTGACCGCTCCTCCGGTGTAAACAGCTGGTCGACAATAGGCACCACTTTCTCCAAGGTTGTCCACAGATCGGGGTCTAGGGTGAAGCCTCGCGTAGGGTCTTGGTAACGGCCCAGGCGTAGATGGCATTGTCTATGTGGATGAGGTTCCCATCTAGTTCACCGCTCAACACCCGTTTAAATTTGGTCCTGTCGTCACGGTGTAGGGTAACCGTATTCGATACGGTCTCAGCGCGCAACCAGCAAGCATCCCCACGGTCTTCAACGATGGTGACTTTATCCTCATAGACGTGTAACCCCACCTGGGGTGTAAGGGGAAGGATGGTTCAATAGGGCAAAGACCATTGTGAGGCCAACGAGCCGTCGCTGGTTCCGCCGTGCGCGCTCGTGGTCCATAGCCCGGGCATCAAGGATGGCTGTCATAGTCCAGTAGTGGTGGGTGATAGCACACCTCTCCATTGAGTCCACTCCGCCGAGGACCGCTTCTTTGAACACTTTCAGGATGTGGCGTCGCCCCTCGTTGTCGTCGCCATCTCCAAATATGGACCGAACCACTGCTCGGTAACCCGTGAGTGAACTAACCAAGGTCGCATGCTGTAAAATGCGAGTCGCATAGGGATGGGTCTCCGTCATGGCTCTGCAACAGTAGGAATGGGTGTGTGGGATCCAGAGGGACGTGTTTTATAGACCATGTCACACATGCGCGCCTATACGTAGCTCAACGGGTGTAGTACGTGATAAGTACTAATCTGATTGGTTAGTCCAAAACGAGAGCAACAACAACAACAACTGCAACAACAACAAAGATTACAGATCAATCCTTTTATTAGCCACTCAGTCACAGCACATCCACGCTGGGGGAACCGCTATATGGGTGTGTTTACAATTCACTTATGATATTGTCCGTGTATTCAGAAGTTAATAGTGCTGATGTCAGACTGCTCTTGTCCAGTCAGAAGCCGACCCTCAGAATAAGTATAAATCATGTTCAGGAACCGGATGTACACGCACTCGGCCCCATACTATAATGCTATGGTGTGATCTCCTTTTCTGGTCTTGCCCCGGAGTCCAAGAATAACCCGCGCATGCGTGCGGCCGGATAAACCGCGCAGGCGTGCGGCCGGGCCGGGGAAAACCTAGTCCGCGCAGGCGTGCGGCCGGGCCGGGAAAATCCGGATGTTGAAGAGGTCCCCGCTCCATGGACACGCCCGATCGAATCACACCAGAAGTCACGTCACACATGACGTCCTTACGGAAGTGTTGCATCATGGGATAGAGTGCACTCAGAGGGCAAAGGTCACTAAGGCTCTATCCGTGTTTTATATACCAGAAAAAGTTCACCGCTTAACTTTGAGACCCCTCACATCGAGTTCTACGTGGCGAGACGTGAAAAACAAGACCAAACAACCCATAGCAAAATCCACAAAAAAAAAAAAAAAAAAATGATCACCTTCATACCGCATACAGGCATTTCCCCGTATAGATGCAAATGTGAGAATCAGGCCCCCATTGTAGAGGTAAAGTCCGTGCTCTGCTTTTTATATTTTCGGGGACAAATCCTCATTTTACATGTACCCATCCATGACTTCATAGGCAGGCCCCGATAAGCCCGGGACCGATATTAACCCTTTTGGACATGGTTGATAGAGGTTTTCCCAAATTGTAGGGGTAAAGTCCGTGTTCCGCTTTTTATAGTTTCTGGAACAAATCCTCAATTTACATACACCCACCCATATCTTGATAGGCAGGCTCCGATAAGCCCGGGACCGATATTAGCCGTTTTGGACATGGTTGATAGGGGTTTTTCCCTACTGTAGGGGTAAAGTCCGTGTTCCGCTTTTTATATTTTCGGAGACAATTCCTCATTTTACATGCAACCACCAATGACTTGATCTCCCTGGAGGGGCGCTTCACTTTGACACCTCACTCGATCCAATCGGTCCACTAGGGACCCCTCTCGCCCCTGAAGGTTGTCGAACATTCCAGATGATTCTCACGAAAACCCGCGTTTTTGGGACTACTTTCTGTCCGCGGAGGCTTCTCCCCACGACCGCATCACCGCCAGACAGTATCATCGCGGAGGAATACATCCCCCTAAGGTCACGTGACCGAAAGTCTTGCGCAGAACACTTGCGCACACAGCCCACTTCCGGGTTTTTTTCTGCGCATGCGCAGTGACGAGCCAACGGATGAATATGCCCTCTATATACTACTAAGTCATCCTGAACTGTACACCCTCGCCATCTCTACAGGTATCGAAATTTATACCTGAAATGATGATATACAGAACAAAGCTGCTGTCCCGACCATCTGCCAGGGCTCAAACAAATTCAAACACAACATGAGACACGCATCTCGTGTTACACAAATATCTACATACCGTACGGTACATATAGATTATCACTACGAGTGGTCATTTATCTAATTTTTATCACACGAGTTTGATAAAACCCATATGAAACGAGCTTTAGCGAGTCTCATATGGGTGTTATCAAATGAGTGTGATAAAAATCAGATAAATGACCACGAGTGTTATAATTTATTTCTCACATCAAAATAATGTTGAAAAATAACCAAAAATATAGTTAGCGAACTGTAGGGGTGTGATACAGGTTTTGTATCACATGGGTGTATCACATTGCTTTTGACCGCTGTGATGTGAGAATATACTGTATCATACAAAATACCGTATGATGTTTCTTCTAATTATTCAGATGGCAAAACTAAACTTCAGAAATCTGTGGAGAGAAATTCTATCAATATTCTACAAATTTTACTGACTAAATTTTCAGTTCTTGAGATAAATGGTCCGTGTAACCTTGCACAATTCAATTTTCGTTTTTTGTTTTTGGTTTCTCAAAATCAAAAATTGAAATTTGCCCGTCAATTTTCAATTTTCGTTTTTCGTTTTCGGTTTCTCAGAATCAAAAATTGAAATTTGACATTCAATTTTCAATTTTCGTTTTTCGTTTTACTTCGCGCAAAAATGAAAATCAAATATTGAAAATTGCTTCGACTTGTTCGTTTTTCGTTTTTTGATTTTACCTTTGACGAATCAATGTTAACCGCGCACGCGCAAGGCTTATGATGTCACTTTCGGTCCGCGGAGTAGTATGGAAAGCGCAAATCGGATTGTTTAGGCAGGCGTGGAGCACAATATGCAAAGCCAGTAGGGGGAAAGATATGGGAGCGTCACCACACTATAGATTCCTGGAGCCAGGCATTCGAGCTAGATTATAATGGGCCAACTGCGCATGTCGAGAAATGAGTAGGCATTCGTGCAGCAGATGTGAAGCATTGTATGGAGAACAACGGGGTTGATGCACATATGAGTTTCATTAAAGTAGGGTAAAATATTAAATACGTGGGTACCCTAATCATAACCTCAAAAGGAACTTCCCACGTCGATGCGTTGAAGCTTTTGACACCCGCACTTAAGGGAGTAGAGGACGTTCATTTCCCTGCTCTTATGGGGCTACAACATGGTGATTTGTCAGATTTTTCAAAACAAGCTGAATTTCCTAACAAAAGCACGCAGACATCTCAAAATGGAATAAAAATCAACAAAAGACACAAAACAACCATTTATGCGTTCTACTGGTGGGTCGATAGTGTGATGGGAGGGACCAAAAAATTGGCATTTCAAATTGAACGGTTGGAGGGTGCAAAGTGTTCCATAGGTTAAAAATTATTCCTCCGGAATACCCCCAAATTCACTCCTATTCACTTTCAACAAAAAGAAAACTTCTGAATGGCTAATAATTGGAACTTCAATAATATTCTCCACACCCACCCCGATTCCCCACCCCCACCCCCTCTTGGAAATGGGACTGAAAAGGCTCAGTTTATCTAATATACCGCTAATATTTTCTAAGAAAGTATGGTGTCCCCCTGTTTTTATTACATATTTAACAAGCACTATATGTGTTTAGTATTATATAGCAAAATGGGAAAAATTTGACCTTGGGAAGTTTGATTTATTGAGCATCAAAGAAGAAAAAATCCAAATTTCCCTATGTATTCAGTGTTATGGCTTTTAAGTGGTATACATACTTTTGGCTACCATATTTTTTTAACGAGTATGGTGACCCCCTATTTTTTTTCCATGGATCATCTTCTCCTAACCTGATGAAAAAATTATGAAATTTTAAAAAAAATTCAACCTCTAGAAATGAACGTCCTCTACTCCCTTAAAGCGTTGAAGCGTTTTTGACGCTGAACGTTGACGGGCATGTGAACGCTCCAACGATCCAGGTCCCAAAAATAGAGAATGAAGATTGGACCTGAAGCGTTGAAGCAGTCAGACGTCTGGCATCAAACGTGACGTTTGTGTGCTTGTTTGAAATGGTGGCTTACGCAATGCTGGCCATATACGGATTTCGCGGCCCATCACCGCGATGCTTACTCTTATTGGTATTAAATCTTTGTTGGCATCTTTATGAATACTATATTTCAAATCAATAACAAATAGCGGTTGTGTGCATCAATGCTGTTCGCTTTTGTATCGCTCTAAACATCTATTTTAAGAAATGAGAAAATCTAAGACTGCGTCTTGATTGGCCCAAGCCTTAATGCCAATAACCAATGACAACTGCAGGATGCCACCTATCCAGACCTGTCTGGTGCATCTCCACAAGTCCAGGTAAATCGTGAATCCTCGCACAGGGTTTACCCGGACATTTTTGGTGATTCGAGTGAGTTTTTGAGTCCTTGCATCAATCTCGAACATTTCATCCCCCGAGGTTATTTTGAATTAGCATGTCGGTATCCCAAGCCGGCGGTTTTTGCTTTGACTCTCGATGACGATTTCAGCTTGACATCAAAGTTATGCCAGCGATGTCACATCTCAAACATTGCAGCTAGTGGCTTGGCGTAATGAGCTTGCTGAGCCTGTTCAATAATTGGTTTGATTTAGAGGATACCCCTCGATCTTTGTTTTATCCAGAACTACCGTGGGCGACTAACCAAGGCAATGCATAGATACCCTAATAAATCGATCAATACACTGGCTCCCGAGGATGGCCTGGTGGGCCACATGCCTCTCACGCTCCACACCTCTTATACGACACGATTTGCGTTTTCTATTCTACTCGTCATATCGGAAGTGACATCATAACCCGTTCACGTGCGAACTTAACATTGATACGTCGAAGTTAAAATCAAAAAACGAAAAACGGACAAGTCAAGGCAATTTTCAATATTTGATTTTCATTTTTGCGTCAAGCAAAACGAAAAACGAAAATTGAAAATTGACTGTCAAATATCAATTTTCGTTTTTTGTTTTTGTAATCCCAGAATCAAAAATTGAAAATTGACGGTCAAATTTCAATTTTTGATTTTGAGATCACAAAAACAAAAAACGAAAATTGAAAATTGACGGTCAAATTTCAATTTTTGATTTTGAGATTACAGAAACAAAAAACGAAAATTGAAAATTGACGGTCAAATTTCAATTTTTGATTTTGAGAAACGAAAAACGAAAATTGAACTGTGCAAGGTTACACGGACCATAAATAACATAGGCTACCCATGTCCCACTACATAGCCTCAGTTGATATAAAGATGGGTTTTTTTTCTTGTTTCTATTGTCTAAAAATGCTGTTAGAAAGAGGAAATAGGGTAGGTACACAGGTACTTCTATCTACCGTTCTATGTTCCACCGCCAACCCTAGTCTCTATCGGGTTGGGAGTGGAACATAGAACGGTAGATAGAAGTACCTGTGGGTAGGTAACTGAAATAACTACTCATAATATATGTATTTTCATGTTAGTATCCATAGCCTTGCATGCATTCTCTTTTATAACGACTGTTACTTTTCTTAGAATTTAGATTCTCTTCATTACAGTCCCTGTGTATGTTTCCTGTCAATATGTCATTATCCTTCTAAACGTTTCTGATTTTGTTGGGAGTTATCTCCGCTTGACCAATGTACATCGTACAAAGGTTGCAATAAAATCGTATCGTATCGTATGCCGCAACCTACACCATGGCCGCCATGCGTCGAGTGGCGTTAAAGAGAAACAGGATTTGTCCGGCCTTTTTTACGTGTATCAACTCCTATTTGACCTGCAGAACCACGCCGACATGTTTTGTTAGATGCAAATCTAGTCTAGCTAGCGGATTGCCAAATAGGCTGGGAGTTTTGCGAGGTGAAAATGAAGAGTACATTTCTTCTCCGTTTTTCCTGGATAACAACAACAACAACGTTATGATAAAACAACAACAACAACAACAACTGGTCAACAATTAGCAGTATTGTTGATTAGCAGTAAACATTGGTTTGAGACATAAATAGATCGAATACTTTGGTGGTCCACATAGAAATTGGAGATGAAAATTGGGGAGGGGCGGAGGGGGGGGTGGGGGTGGGAGGGGAGTGTGACCTGTGGGGTTTATTCTGCAGGTCGGGGAAAATACACCACAAATCGATCTAGGTATTATATCTCGATCAGGGTATAGCCCTATGCCAGTTTTAGGTTTTATATATTTATGGAATTTCAAAATGCACACATTCACTGTTCACATATAGCTGGCATGGAATAACAGATGGCTTAATCCTTCAGTTAATTTCACAGAAAAACATAGATGGAGAAAACCATCCATGAATTGATGTGATATCTGACGGTCATAATTCATGGATGGAGCTCCAAGTCATACGTAAACACCGAGTAAAAATCCGATCCCAACTCAGTTGTTCACGCCGTATTTTTAGTGTAAATACACCCCCTCGTCGGACATCTGGCGAGGGGGATTGGATTTTTACTCTATGTTTACGTATGACTTGGAGCTCCATCCATGAATTACGACTGTCAGATATCACATCAATTCATGGATGGTTTTCTCCATCTAAGAAAAACAATGCTTTGTTTCATGCAACTATTCATTTGAATCGACCATTTTAATATTTCCAGGATGAAAGATGCCAAAATCAATACTTTTTCTAATAATATTCAATTGTCCCATTTGCGCTCAATTCGCCATCCATATGGCTTGTGAATCATGTGTCGCCGTTTTATCGTGGAGCGATATCCGATACTTTATCGTATACTGTTCGGTCTTCATCCAACAGAGAACAGGCGCGAGAAATCTGGTGAAATTACATGCTTTTCATACCACTACTGAAACATATAGTGCTGCATGCTGGGGTCTCCCATGTGACTTGATCAGCAACTCTAGAATCTTTCAAATTGATTCTAACATCAGGAATATTAACTATGAACACTGCAAACACACCATTTATTGGATTAGAGGAAAGTACTATCAAAATGGAAGTGAAAGGGTTGATTTTCTGAAGTGAGTGATTTAAACAATACGAACAGGAGTATTTTTTTGTTTGTTACTGCAATCCCACGTATTAGTACTCTGTCCGTCCAAATTTAACGAGGAATATTTCAAGGAAATACATGTATATGTAAATTTAATATTCATTGTGATTTTTATTTTTATTTTTCCTATATAACAGATAACTGTTTATTTGTCAATTAAGAATCATTTGTACCAGTGTCCAGTGTTAAGCTATATCTTTATAGCTGAGTAATTCCTCAGTGCTCCAGATAATTTTTTTTTATGAGGAGTACTATACTCCTCCAAATTTGTTCGAAGGAGTATCGCTTGTCATACCAGGAGTATTAACGGTTCTGAAAAACTTCTGGTCCGGACAAGTTGTTGACGCACGGACAAAGGGACGTACATGCCGATCACAAGACCCAGCAGCCCTATGGGTTGAGGGGTAAAAAGCAGTAATAATGGTTATTTTGCGTGTCCCGGACATCTTTAACCGAATCACACATGATGTGATTGCTGCAGTGAAAAAAATGGCTGCTCACTATAGCAACGGTACTGTTTCCGGCAAGCTCTCCAGTCTCCGTGCAAGGGTATTGCTGATGAACTATATGACAACAACGTAAAACACCCCCGGAGACAGATTTGTCTCCCTTGATATGCCTTGCTGAGATCAGGAGATCGAGTCAACGGATTGACGGCATCGTTTATTAGAGAAATTTTACGCATTGATTTTGGCGATAAGGCGTATCAGCTATTTATCGGGCGTATTTGTTACGCCTAGATTTCAGCATGCATGCGTTTTTGAACTTTTTGTAGGCGTAAATTACGCCAATACGCCCCTTATCTGGAGCACTGATTCCTGTAAATAATTAGTTATGCTCAGAGGTAAATTATATGCCTATTTTATGGCTATCATAGATGGTCGAGTAAGGTGCTAGTCATATTTTCTCAGTTGGCTATTAAAAGGTTAATTTACATTTCTGAAAGTGACATGATGGAAATGCTGAGATATTGCAACTTATTTTCATTCCAGCAACATAAGTATTTTCTTGTGTTTACACATCCAGTACATTGATAAGACAAATTAATTCTCTCTTCAATTCTTGGGGCTGAGTTGGAAAACTTTTCTACAGAATAGTGTTCATAGGATCATCAATACCTGGTTCACTTGATGGAATACTTTGTGGGGGGGGGGGGGGGGGGGAATTTTTATTGAGGAAACTTTCTAATAGGGAATTTTCAGGCGAATTGTATTCATTTGACCTACTCCACGTGAGGTCCTATTGAGGCATCATTTTCCAGACAGAGTTGTTCTCCCTGAAAGTGGTTGCCTGATTCGAAATTGGAAATTTGACCCGGAACTAGGAAAATAATGTTATGAATATGCTGCACCTTTTTTGCTATATCATATGTACTAAATCACATAGAAAAACGTTTGTACTGTATAATAGAGCAGGAATAGGAGCATATATCTGTAGTGTTTCACTTTTACATGTCTAACATTGGAAGAGATACGTGCCATTGATAGTACATTGTACGCGCTCGTACAGAATGTTCTGGAAACCGGAAGTCGGTGTGTAACGACCGCATGTCATGGAATACAGTTATCGTTGAATTGATTCGATATAATTTGAGTTCAATCTGTTGTCATCGAGTGTCATCTGATATTCATATTCTACAGTATCACAACCTTGTTTTCATTTGGGCGCCCAAATTCATGGCGCCCAAACCCGTTATAACGGGTTCAAAAACGGCCTGGATCAGGCCCTGGGTATGTAGACCTGCTAGCAGATTGCATTGTCTGTCAATTAAACTTCATTTATTAATTATGCATCCTGCAATTTGCTCATTACCTTCAAGTATGTATCCGTTTCACATGCCATTTTCATTTACCGAATAAATTTCACTGAATGTCATTTGCAGCCATGTTTCATTGTGAAATAGCTAATTTGAACGAAGCAATAAGTTTCTGTGAAAATCATGGAACAATGAGGCCATAGATGCTGTTTAACAGAAAGATACAAGGTATTCTACGTGTATATGAAATTTGTGTTGAAACAACTGACAAATGAACTGTTAATTCTGCTTGCAGATTAAATAAATGATTATTGTCTATTTAATTTTGAAGCATGAACAACACTAGCAGCATAAATTAACTCTCTGATCTCTCACGAATCGTGGGAAATGGGACTTTCCATGCATTGCTGAAACAATTTGTCTCAGGCACTGTAGAAAAAAATTGATAATAAAACAAATCTTTGGGGTGGGGGCAAAATTGGGGGTGGGCGGTGATCATGAAGGAACTACTAATTTTAATGAGTTTTATTGGTTCATGGGATCTAGAACTATGTCCAATGACATATCATTATATTGTATTTGGGTTCACGTTGTGTCAGTCCTTTATATTATCAGGAGTTTCTGATTGGTGTGAAACGTGCTCAGATATTGATGATGAAGGTGATTGATCATAGTTTATATAGCTGTTTACATGTACATTGCACAGACTAGTACATTGGGGACTGTTTGGTATAACAGTATAAACCCGCGAGGTTTCCTGGTGTAAAAAGAAATAGGACCCAAATGTTGTGATATTCATATGCATTCATTCACTCACTCTCCCAACTTGATCTTTTATGTCTATCTCTAGGTTTCTCAGTGAAACTCAGCCATGGGAGAGCACCATACAGTTTGTTTTCTGGTTCTGCCATTGACAGAAAAAAGGACTATTATGAGGTTCTTGGTTTGCCCAAAAGTGCAGATGCAAAGGCGATCAATAAAGCCTACTATCAGGTACTGGTATAACATTGAATGATATTTTATTCATACTCATAACAAACATTGTTCTCTTGACCGCAGTCGGCCTCATAAGTGGTAGGTACTGAGTTCGATCCCAGGCCGGGTCATACCAAAGACTTGAAAATGGAACTTGTTGCTTCCTCGCTTACGCTCCGCATTAAGAGTATAGAACAAGGACAGGTTCGCTCGGTGTCAGTATAATGTGAGTGAGTGGGGTGTCATGTCTGCCTACGGCATGATATTTCGGTGGGACAGCACTATAAAATGGCAGCATTAGATCTGCTCTGTTACAAGTAGGTACCACCGTCCCTCCTCCTCCCCTCCCTTCCCTTCCCCGTCGTGATATAGCTGAAAAAATGTTGAAAGCGACGTTAAACCCTATTCACTCACTCACTCACTCACGACCCCAGTTGGTCAGTGTTCAGAAACTCCACAGCATCCTTTAAATTGAAATGTGATGTGTACAAGAAGGGATGAAGCCTTATGGCAGATTCCAAGATAAACTAGGCCATTTGGTCCCAGACAGACGGGAAATTAAAATTCGCTTTTGAATGGAATTTTTTCTTTGATATGACTATCTGGAGTCAAAATAATAGAAAAATAATTATTCCAGAGCAAGGACCCGTGAAATTACACTTCTAGAGGAATTATAACATTTAGCTCCTATATTCAAGGTGTGGCCTTACTGTTGGTCATGAACTAACGATCGAACTCAAAGGGTACCAGATACATGATTACACGTGGTGAAAGCAGCAAGTGGTTGTTGTTGAGTTCGACCCGACAATCTGGTATTAATTTCATGAACTAAAAATGTACAAATATCGAACAATCATCGATAAAGTTACGCTCGTCGCTTGAAGCGAACGTTATTGTAGTGAACGTTATTGTATTGGACCAACAACTGAAACCGAAGAAATAACGAAAATTTGATGAAACGAGAAGACTTTACCATATACGAACAACACGCTTTGCAAATGGAGCCGAGAAAGAACGAAAACGAGGCTCATCCGGCAAAGTTGTATGAGAGGTGAAAGGTCGAATGTGTGTGATCGTTTATGTCGAAGTTTGACCAATTTGACGATCACAGCATATGAATGACGTTGAACACGTTAAAATTGTTACACTGATTAATTTGACCAACTCGCGAAAATGTATTGGAGGCTACGGATGGTTCTACAGTCTCATGGACATTTTAGCACATTTTTCACACCGTACTAATTCAGCCGTGTGATCGTCAGTGTTCTTGACAAATTGACCTGACGTTCACAGCCAACGATTGTAAGGCTTTTTTAAAATAGTTAAACAACCTAGAATTAAAAAAATAACATTTATCACACAAGAACAAGCTCAGATTTAACACATCAAAGCGTTAAATCTACAGGATTTAGATCACCTATTATCTAAAATGCGTATCAAAGATGGCCACTTTTTCTTCGGGAATATTTGCTGTCAAACTTTCAGTTGTTCTCGACATAAAAATTTGAAAATATATAAAATCATTTCATTGCGTGACCTATGCTTGATATTCATGTTAGAACTCAATATTCTTTATAATTTTGACTTATAAAATATCTGCAACTGGTAATAAAACTGATTTTTGATGTGTTGAAAAATTTGACATGCACGTGGCCTAGAATATCTTAGAAGCTGCCTTATCCAGTATTACATATACATGTACAGTAAAACCTGTGTATACTGACCATACTTGGGACCAGGTTATAGGGTTGCTTTTAACAGGTTTATCAAGGTTCACAGTATTTTACTTTAAGTATTGGGACCCTGGACAATGCTGGATGGTACCAGTATTTAGAGGTTGGTCGGTTTACCTAGGTGTGATTGTTGGTATTCGTAGGTTTCACTGTATATCCCAAGGATGTGGACTATGTAGACTTACATGTACACGTGTAATACCATGTGAATATTCCTTAGGCCAAAAAAAAATATATGTCTGTTTCCGATTACGGGCCAGAAAAAAATAGAGTAGGTAGGGCCAAAAATTTTTTTATTGATGTCCAGTACTCCTGTCCCATATACAATGGTGTACAAATATATTCTTGATTGTATAACATTCCCACCCACTTTAACATATTCTCCCAGAAACACATCCCCCCATACTTTCAGATATTCAAAAGATCTTATCCCCCAAAAGATAAAGGGGGGGGGGGGGAGATACCCTCCAAATATATATCGTTGGTATTTTTATCTTTACTGGATCCAGCAAATCTTTACTGGGCTTCGTGTTCAGCGCGTAAATTCATGTCACGAGAGTGATTTTTAGCTCACGTTAACGGTCACATTTTATATTGTATTATATTGCAATCACTCGCCTGACTTTTAAATACCCTCTCCTAAATATTTTGACGTGAGCTATTTTTAGCTCGCACACTAATTCTAAACACGAAGCCCTGCTTTCTATTTCAATGAGTTCTGCTGAAACCAGTTATTGTACTGATATTATGGAAATAAGAATTGCCAATAATGTGTTTGACTGCTGTTTACCACCAAAATGAGTATCGTTTTAATTTATTAACTTGATATGCAAAACAATATATTCCAAGGATTTCCGCCCAGAAATGATGAAATTTTCCTGTAGAATTTCAAGGATTTTTAGTGAAAAATACAAAATTCCATGTGGAATTTCAGTGCCTTCCATAGGGAGAGGACTTATTTTCTGGAAAAGCCTGAAGAAAAAATTGACAAATACAACATAACATGAAATGAGAAATTAATTTGAACATCATGGAGGTTTGTACCAGTGCCTATGTAATTCGAGCAATTTGAGAAACGAGACGTGAGTCGGGACTGTACAACAGTACAACGATTTGAACAAGCCATTTCTCGAAAACAGAAGAATTATTACTTGCTTGAATCTTGGGGGTTTATTTAAATGCATTCATAATAAAACAAGTCGGGGGAAATTGTGGATTTTTTAGCGGAGAAATGGTACCGGTCGGTTAGACTTTGACGGCGACTTTGACTGTGTCGTCGCCGATTTCGCTGAAAACGAACACCACTTGGCTTGCAAGCTGCCGTGTCCGCTAAACACTGCTTTAACAAACACCATTTCAAGCCATAAAATCAGTATAGATTTCTTTCGAAGTTGGAGAATATGTTTAAAATTGTGCTGGTAAACATGATCAAGTCGACTGAAGCGTAAACAGGTTGCTGATTTCGCGATTCCCGACCTAGAAGTAGGTGCTTTATTTCCTGAAAAGATCGTCAACCTGCCACCATGCCATGCGGTCTGCTCCAGTCACACTTTACGGTATGCTGACAGTCGCACGATTTATCTAGACTCGGTCAGGTAACCGGAAACAGACATATTTTTTTTCTTGGCCCAACCAGTTTTATATCCCTTGCTTTGTGAAGAACATTTGCTGTGATGTATTCCACTTCACATGCTAAGTGAAAGCGTGATATTATTTTCGATATTTTTCAGCTGGCACAGAAATATCATCCTGACATGAACAAGAATGATTCCAGTGCCGAGAAGAAATTCCATGATGTTTCTGAAGCGTATGAGGTAGATATCCCATGTCTGTTTAGGTATCTATACGGTTACCCAAACAAATGATTTACACTCTTGTCTTACCTGATATATAACACAGACTAAAACTAAGCTTAATTTCCAAGTGGGGGGGGGGGGGAGGGAATCCAACATGTGTAGTAATGGGACAGGAATTACAAGAAACCTCTTGAGACCACATCATGCTGAAAAAGGAAACCAAAGTTGGTATGATGAGTTAACGATTTTCGGGGACTAGAATATGGGAATTTATCATGTTTCCTGGTGAAAATACCATGGCTTCCATGTACTGTTCAAAGCTAATGGATGGGTGACCGGGTGCTGTACTGACTGGGCTGATCAGTGTCCAGAATAATAGGAACTGTGGACACTCTCGTGTTCTGGCACATGTAGGCACCGTCGTGATATGACTGAAACAATGTTGAAAACGACGTTAAATCCTACTCACTCACTCACTCAAAGCTAATGGCCTCTACTCTCAGTATACATGTACTACCTTTTCATTCACCTGCCCAAAAGGTGAACGTATTTTGTGATGGCGGTTTCCGTCCGGATGTCCATCTGTCCATCCCCCGTGTCTGGTCTATATTTGGGACAGTTTTCTATCTACATTTGTGCAGTTCCAATTTTGGTGAATGGATACCCTTAGGGGAGACGATGTGTTGCGTACCAAAATGGAGGTCAGAGGTCAAAGGTCACTGGCTTAAAAACCAGGATATCACTGAACCGTTGGTGTCCAGTCTATATCTGTGACCGTTTTCTAGCCACAGTTGCAAATTTTTCTGAGTGGATACACTAGGTGGAGACAATGTGTCATGTACCAAAATTGAGATAGAGGTTGTAGGTCACTGTGGCCTAAAAATCAGGAGTTCATTGATCATTGACAGTTTTTTATCCACAGTTCCAATTTTTGGTGAGATCAGTGATCAGGTCAAAGATCAGTGTGGCCTAAAAATCAGGAAACTATTGAAAAGTTTTGTGAGTGGCTTCAGTACGGGGAGAAGATGTGTTGCTTACCAAAAACTAGGTCAAGATGAAATGTTACTGTGACCCCAAAATCAAGAAATCATTCAAATATATTTGTTTTTGTGTCATTAGATACATTAGGGGACTTGTCACATACTAAAATGTAGGTCAAGGTCAAAGGTAAAGGTCATTGTGACCCGAAATCTTGAAATTCCTAAAAATCATTATTTTGTGTTTCTGTGGATACATTAAGGGGAGATGATGGGTCATGTACCAACATTTAGGTCAAGGTCAAGGACGCCAAAATCAGGAAATCATTCTTAGTCACATTTTATATGCCCATCGGAGACATGGTTGCATAATCCGTTGAGGAGTTCTGTCCATCTATCCGTCTATATCCATCGATTAACATTTGTTGTCCATGCGATATTTCCAGTTCCAAGGTATGGATTGGTACCAAACATTAGGTATACCTTACTCGCTGGGCAAAAAGGCAGCCTGTTCATTTTGAGGTCAGTAGGTCAAAGATTAAGGTCACAGTCCCCCAAAACTGAATCCAGTTTAACTGACTGTTGTTATGTTGGACAATTCAGAGTTGTTTCCCCTACATGTATATGACATTTGTCCTTTGGAGTTGTCTCCCCTGTTTGATACATGTATGAAACATTCACTTAAACTGTTGTGACACAAAAACCTTGCATTTATTATTTTAACTGGGAGAGAGGACATTTCTGAACTTCTTATCTGTTTATTAACTCAAGAACAAAGATTTACTTCATCAGTTCACATTTTTCTTCCTTCATGAAAAATTTTTTTGATTGAAGGGAATCTATCTGTAGAAAAATTAATACTTTCTTGTGTTTGACTATTGTCGATTTTATTGTGGAATATGTGAGCCCTCAGCTCTTGTTTCAAGGTCACTCAGTTACCAAGAGTTAAGTCCCTTTTAGTTTATCATGCAGTATAAGGTGCCATAAATGTTACGTTATCGTAAGCACAAAATCTTAAACCTTTCTCTGGATTGCTAGCCACCAATTGGAACCAAGCCAACAGGCCTCGCCATTTGAAAAACAATGACGAGCTGTATAAGCAGTGCTTCTAAAACATCTAAGGAGAGTGTATTAGGTCTCCTAGAATTAAACCCTTTACAATTGATTGTATGCACAAATGAGTGCTTCTCTGGTGATATGCAGTGGATAAAAACATTTGTATTTTGCTTCAATGAATATTTAAATTTTATAAAAAAAAAATAATAATAATATAAATATAAATTAAAGTAAGTATGCTGAGTATACCTCATGAGTTATGTCTATATTTAAATTTTAGTAGCAAGCACCCTGCTTGGGTAATTGTTAAAATTTAGGTCATTGTCACTTGATTGGTCGATTAGCATGACCAGCCCTCATCTATATTTTGAGGGCAAATAATTATAATATCTGAGAGATTTTCATGAGTAAAACTCACTCATTTTCATCATATTCATATACAATTGTTTTGCAATTTAACAATTATAAATAAATAATTATAGCATCTAGCATTGTTCTATTAGAAATCCTTTTTGTGTGGAATGTTTGCTCTTCAGGTTTTGAGTGATGACACCAAACGACAGGAGTATGACATATTTGGCATGGCTGGTCAGGGATTTCCTGGAGCAAGAGGGTTTAGAGCAAGAGGTAACAGTTTTCTATCCCCTTAAATTGTGATAGTTCTAATAGGAATTATAGTGTCCATCCACACAACACTAATTTATCTGGCTGGACATAGTGGTCAGCTGGGTCATCCAGTTTTGCCACTGAGAGAGATGACGGAATGAAAATGAGACAACTTTGACAGTCTAGTGCAGAGAACACACGCTTCTTAAAGATGTATTGACAGTTAAGTAGCACAAAAGAAAAATAAAGTCGTACCGTATTCATTATCCGCAAACTCTTGCAAAATAAGATTCATTATATCCGCTTTACATTAGTAGGGTGGCTATGGAGAAACAGACCAGCTGGGCCTATGTGCGTCACCCGTTTGGAATCTGAATCCTGATTTTTGTATATGCAAAGAAAGAAAAATAGGCCACACCCAGAGGTGAAACTTGAGGACAATGTATAGAGATGGAAAATCGAGGTTATCAGTATTGTGGGCAATGTATGTGAAAGGATGTATGCATTTTTGCAAAGCCTAAATTTGCCAATTGCTGCTGCTGTTGAAGTTGTTGCGCTTATCAGGGGAAGAGAAATGTACCTCTTTGACAGGAGAGTGGCTCCGACTCCCATTTGCGACTGCTCGGACTACTATATGTTATGATAGTACACAGTAGCACACTTTTGAATAATGGTACTATTGTTTTACCAGCCTAGGAGTATAATATATTACATGTAGTATTCGTATTTAGCAATATTGAACGGGCTCTAAATTGCTCACCAAACTGGTTCCTAACTAAGCTAATGCATGTAAATGTAATCATGAAATATAAAATGAGATGTATAAGTTTACTTTCGGATAAAAATGTAATCTTTCAAGTTATTTCAAGTTTGATAAGATAGTTCCTCTTTCAATCCAACCTCAACATCACTGACATAGAACTAATACTTTTTACCCCTCTGCCATTTTGGCCTTGGGGTATTGTCGTTGCCATGTACGTCCGCCCATCTGTACGTCCGTACATCCGTCCGTCCGTCTGTTGCCGCATTCTAGGTAAAACCGCTTGACAGACAACCACCAAATGTTGAACACTTATTTATCTACATGTACATGTAGTGCTAAGTCAGACGCCTACTGAATGTACAAGTTATATCTGCAGATCAGTGTTTGGTACACCTGCAAAATTTTGGAAACTTATTTATCAAGTTGTATTCTAGAAGCTTACAAAGAAAATCATCGTCTTGTTCATTTTCGGGTGTAATAATCTTGGATATGCTTGAATGTAATCAATTATATCTGAAGAACTGTGCTCAATACAGCTACCAAATTTATTTATCTACTAGTATTCGTCTCGGCCCTTTTATGACCCTTTTTGTGTATTATAAAATCTAGATATGATTTTGTGATATATATACTCTTGAATGTAGCTGTTATATCTGCAGAATTGATGATATTTTCTAAAAATGACAATTCTGGATGATTAGTATAGCCATAATATGTTGCACATTCTCAGGGTGCACTCCAGGGATTCTTCAATTCGGCATGGAATAGACTATGGGTCCGTTTTTCGTCAACCAATTGTCGTAAAATCTTCATCCCAAATCACTTATATGTATATATTTTCTGAAAGAGCATGATTAAAATATTATTTTAAGATATAGCACTGCTATGTTACAGAAAAATGAATCTCGAAAATTTTCCTCAAAGCTTGCTTTATTTTTCATAGAAAACCCCATAAAATGTTGAAAAATGATCAAATTCGGCTCAATTTCCAGAAAAATCTGTAAGAGCGATTTCAATTAAACTTCTCACCTTCCCTGGTTTTTAGGCACGCCCAAGGGGCATAACTGAGGCAGGACAAATTTACTCCATGATCCCGATCAGCATGTAGACGAAGCCAGCCATCGATCTGTACGTGCTCGTTTGCAGCGAGGATAATGCTGAATAGGATGGTATTATAGATATAAGCTATTAAGAAGACAAGAAGAATTGTGATGTAGCAGAGCATGGGCAGTCTATCGTATTATGAAATTAGACCGGGGCCATTACTTCGAAACTGTGGACAGCCACCTCAGCAAATTTCTCAATTGCTTGGGCATATTGGGGGAAGCCGAGGGGTTTTGGGAGTCTCAACTTCATGTTTTTTAATAATTGTATTGTCATTTTAAAAGAGTGTGCATCGCCAATGATGTGCAGCCTCAAAAGATGTGCCACCCTAAAACATGTAAAAGGGCTCAATCATTCTGCGAAGCTGCATGTTGTTGTTTGTTCTTTTCTGGTAAAACTGTGAATATCTCCAATGTAACAAATCATAATGAACTGAAACTTCACACATCTAAACTTCAGAATGTTTTGATGCAAGAATATGCAAAACTTTTAAGACTTGTAAAATCAATAACTTCTTGTAAAATTGGATAATTTGAAAATAACAAATGGGACATCCTTCAGGGTATACAATTATTCATTCTGCCGTGCTGCTATACATGTAGGTCATAATTTTGAAATTTTTCGCTGACTTTGCTGCGAATTAATGTAAAACAACACGATGAGTCATCTTTAAAATGTTCCACACGACTCGCATGAAAACCAAGATGCATTATACTCAAATCACAAGCGTCTGGTCCGTCGTTCATTATTCAGCCGTTGTCCCATTAAAGAATATCCGTGTCCATAATCCAAAGACCTATTCCATATAACAACATTAACATCAAATTCAAAAAGACAATCATATTATACATAAACATAGGCTAGTTCATCCATGTCTTTATTCAATGGCTTAAGAAATGTAACAAAATATTCCACATACCTTATTATAAGAGTGTGGCATTATAGTTTGTGAGAAAAGAGCAAGAAGAATACTTTCATTCATACTACATGTGTACATGTACTTCATATTTTGTAGCTGTTATCTTCGTCAGTGTATTTTAACCCTCTGCTCATCAGACTGCGGGGTCAGCATATTAAGGTCATCCGTCCTTCTGTCAACAATTTCTTGTCCGGTCCATATCTATGTTACTATTTTATGAACAAGATAGAAACTTATATCAAAGATACCTATTTATGTGTTTTGATGTTATGACCCTATATCTTGTCCGGTCCATATCTCCGGTACTATTTGATGGAGAACTCCGAAAGTGACGTGGAAGATGCTTTGTACCTTGCAGATGTACACCATCACTGTGTTTTAGCTCTTCATCCTGTCCATCAAGAATTACTAGTTGATGGCCAACTTTGGCACTTGTATTCTAATGTTCATCAAATTCACTTTCCTGTGATAACTTATCATTTACAACTCTGGGTACCGGTACCATATGTTTTGTCTTCATACCCATCACATAAGGTGGCAATATCGAACTCACTGAGCTCTAGTTTCTCTACTAATTCAATCACTGACCTGAACGCTATGTTACATTTAATTCTCTCTCTCGCACTCTCTCTCAATCACTGGCATAGATATTTGTCACTCAGATTTGTAAGAAGGGTAAACTCACTGGCCTATTCGGCAGAAAGGTGTAACTGCCAAGAATCACATCTTTAACCACACCCATGAGCCTATTCTACTCGTGGAACTTACCTGCCAGAACTAAACAGAGAAATACGAACTTTATCACTCAAATCTGATTCTCTTGACATCACAGGATTTGAAGGTTTCCAAAGCACAGTGGACCCAGAAGAGATGGCCAGGAGGATATTTGGTCAGGCTGGATTCAGGATTGGTGGATTTGGTCAAGATGAACAGGACGTTGCAGAGTCTAAGTTTGACTTTGCCCCAGCATCAGAGGTACAATTCCAGGTTGAATTAAATACTTTTATTTAATTGTATTTAAGTCATGTTAGATACATCCATTTATAGGAAATATATTTATATCCCCCCCCCCCGCCCTCTTTAATAGAGGGGGGCATATAGCGATCACTTTGTCTGTCCATCTGAATTTCTTGTCTGTGCAATATCTCTGTTAATATTTGATGGACAGGATTGTAACTTGCATGAAATGTGGCCAGTGCCTCGTAGTTGTGCAGCGTAGTGTTTTTTTTCCGAGTTTTCGGTATATTTTCAAGAGTTATGCCCCTTTGTTCCTGAAATCTCTGTGAATTGAGACTTGTCTGGGCTGGATCTTGGTTAATATTGTATGGACAATTATGAAATTTGCATGATATGTAGTGAGTGCCCTTCAGTTATGCAGCGTGAAGTTTCTCCACATTTCGCTTTTATTTTCGAGAGTTATGGCCCTTTGTTCCTGAAATCTCCTTGAATTGAGACTTGTCCGGGCTGGATCTTGGTTAATATTGTATGAACAATTATGAAATTTGCATGATATGTGGTCAGTGCCCTGTAGTTGGGCAGCATGAAGTGTCTCCGTATTATTGTATGAGTGAGTGAATATGATTTAACGTCGGTTTCAACTATATTTCATTCATATCACGACATTGGGTCCTATTCCTTCTCACACCCGAGAACCACATGGGCGAGAATAAATGGACAAGTATGAAATTTGCATGATATGTGGTCAATGCCCCATAGTTGTGCAGCATTGAGTTTCTCTGCGTTTCGGTTATATTTTCAAGAGTTATGGCCCTTTGTTCCTCAAACTTTAGTGAACGGAATATATATATTTGCGAGGCTGGCTCTCGGTCCATATGGTATGGACAAGCATGAAATTTGCATGATATGAGGTCAGTGCCTTGTAGTTGTGCAACGTAAAGCGCTTTGTCAGTCTGTCCTGGCGAAAGCGCCGGCGACCATCTTGCATCAAAACATTATATTATTATCACTTGTTGGTCGATCGACTTGAAACTTGGAATATGTATTATCCGAGGCATGGTGAAAAAAGTGACTGAAATAGAATTTTTATAATTATCCAAATTAGGCCTCCATTGACCAATACAGAACAGAATAATGACCTGACAGTGTCAGTCTAAAGCGGATGAGGGCATACAATTAAGCAATCTCGGATTGCTTCTTTCCTGCATTCTTTATCATGTTTATTGCCTCGAGTTAATTGAAATATCCACATCCTAATTCTTTTCAATGTGACAATTTTCCAGGTGTCTAAAAGTCGATTAGTTCGTTGTGAGGGAGCAGATGTACATAGTGATTTAGAGATCTGCAGTCTTTCACAAGCTGTTCTATGGGGGACAATTTGGATACCTGGTATCTACGATGTACTATTATCTGTAAGTCAATGCTTTATTTTATACCTCATTTATGCAACTCTTATCTGGTTTAGATGGCAAATATTTGTAACTTATATATTACATACAACAGGATGTTGCAAGACTTGTACTTATTTCTATATAAAGTATGTTCCTGTTGAATAGGACCGCAAATGATGTACAAATGTTGTTCACCTCTCAATGTACAACATTAATTTTAATAAAAAGATAATCCAGTTTATTCTGTGTGTCTGAACTAGCTTCATCAAAGGCTGTCAAAAACTCCACATTGGATTACCTTGACCAAACCTGAGATAAATATTTTGGCCAGAAATCATCATCATTATCAATATTTTAGCCAGATCATAATGGGGATAGTTCATCCCACTAGGCGTTGCTACTGTTTTATAGGGTAATGATGTGACGTAGCATCATAAAGGCACAGTTATGTCATATCAGTGCCAATGTGTGGATGCTCAGGCATTGTGAAGTCTTGTTGATCGTACCGTCATCTTTCACTGCAGTGGGCATGCGAGGATCACTGATATCACGGGTGTGAACTATCCTTATTCCAGCACAACAAGAGCAACGTGTTTCTTTGGGGCATGTCCAATGCCAAATCAAATCTGTTGCCTGGGGAATTTCAACACCAAAACGAAAAACAAGAGAAAAACACAAAAATTGTGTAGCCCCAGTGAATTCCCCGTTGTAGATTCTTGCTGTTAAACTAAAAATTACATAATATTTATTGATTAAGCGTTATGCCTTAGAGGCATAAGCCATGTACAGTAAAAATAATAATAATCATCATATTTTCAGTTGTTGTTGTTGTTATACACACATTTGATACATGCAACTTCAAGACTATCATGCGACACAATCAGCTCACCTAATTTTTTTAGCAAACTGGTCGAGATCTATACTACTTAGCCATTTACTGACATGCTTACAATCCCAATTATCTACAGAATCCATGACGATATATGATGATTTGCTTGTCTGTCCCGTCCATCGACAACCTAAATTTTGGTTTGACATTCGTTGGCGTGCCTGTTATTTGCAAAACAACCCCATCCCACAAGTTTTTGCAGCGTGGCAAGTTGAGCTACTATTCCCCTCCTTGTATCACATGTAGACTTATTGAATGCTAGGAACACGGGAATTCATGTGCGACATTTTGGTACAAAGTGGAGAGTATGAAATTTCGGCATGCGACATTTCAGTACCTTTTTTTCACAGGCCAAAATATACTAAAAATTAATATGTTAATGAAAGCATCCAAGGCCGCTAAAAACCAGGGAAGGAATTGGTCCTGTTCAATATATTTCTGATGTGTCTCTCGTTGCATACGTGACGTGAATTTGTGAAGCTTAGCTCTAATTATTGAAGAGACTTCATCAATACTGTAAAGAAAGTCTAGGCAAATGAGAGTTGCATATGTGGTACCAGTGGACGATGGAAACAATTTTGTTGAGGCGTTCAACTGTTATCACAATTGTTTGACAACCCAATGGAATTACCTTTCCCCGATAAAGAACACAACACCGAAGATTAAAAATTGTATATTATCTGAACTAAACAAGATAACATTTTGGTAGTAACCCTACAATATTGCCGAGGTCGGTGTCCGCATCATAGTGAACATTGTTGCCCAGGAAGCAGATCGGCTTTCATTCATGGTTTATGTATTCATGCACATAGCAACCTGCAGTCAAAGCTCAATGACATTGTTATTGTAGACATGTACAAGAATGAAGTCACTGAATCTGATTCATATTCATAATTTATTTGTGTGGCAATTGACAACCAGAAAATAATATAAGTAGCCTATAGGTCTTCTTCAAGATTACACGTATGCCTACCGGTACATCGAATAATTATTTTAAAATCCATTCAGCAATTGCACACAGAAAAAATACCCTTACGTTACTAAAAATTTCAATCACAGACACAGAAAACCATTATTAACATCAAAAAATAAATTTACCTCCACTGCCTGGCCCAAACGGAAAATTATTTTGTCAACTTCAACAGGTCAGAGCAAAGCACTAAGTGGGGTATATATCCAATCTAATTAAAATTAAATCCTAACTGCTTCCCCATTTGGATATCTCGCTGTTATGATCTAACCGGCTTGCAGTAAGGCGCGTGTTGACCGATCCCGAGAGGTTTTCATAGTGCTTTGAAGGGAACGTAATGACAAGTGCTTTCTGGTTGGCTCAGCCGAAGCACACGCCAAGCTGTGGGGGAATCTTCTGATGTTGCCGCCCACCCGCCAGGTTGGCTCCATAATGCGGGGTAGAATTATGGACTCGTCCTTGACGTAACCTTGAGTTAACGCAGAGTCCATGAACCTATCCCCCCTGCCCGACTCAAGTAAAGTAGTTAAAATGCGGTCGTGATGTCATAAGACTATTAAATATTCATGAGCTGGGCGCATTCTCGTCTCGCGAGACTCCCTACTGCGAGAAAGAGTCTCACGCGTAAATGGGAGCCATCCCCCCAAAATTTGGGGGGTGAGTAGGCGACGTATGATTATCTGGCTTGTCACTGACCTGCTGACTCCGCCGAGTTAGAAGCGAATTGCTAAACATAACGTGGGCTATATAATTGGGAAATGACTCTTTCCGTTTCGGAGCATATCAATCGCGAACAAATTATTGTCGGTATGTACATGTATACTTGGCCGTGAAAGCGAGTTATCTAATACAGGAAGTAGTTCGCGGGTAGACACGGCTCGCTTTGAGAATGATGTCATGCTGCCTCGCTTTGAGATTGGAGATTAAAAAATGTCACCAGTTTACATGAGAGTCGCTTTGGTCTCCCGCGGGTAGACACGGCTCTCTTTGAGAATGGAGCTGGGCGCTCCGAACACAAAATTTAATTGAAATCAGTAAGATCCTACATAGCGACATATGCGATTGGGGAGCATTGATAGGATATTAATTTATTAAGATTGGGTATATATCCCACCTAAGATATTAAATCATATTTTTCACCGATTTTCATACTAAACGGCAATGTCGGATTTCGGCATCAAAACTACCAAAAACAAGATAGAATCTACTTCACAAAACTGACAATACGATTGTATAATTTTGCTGACCTTTTCTCGTCGACATTATTCTCTGTGCAATTGCAATTACATGCAATACTTTTTGATGTTGTTGTTGCAGTATACTTCCCATCAATAACCACTGTTGTATGTCTTTAAACGAACAGAAGAACTACTAGCACAATATGCCAGCTTGAAAATATGGAAGTATGAAAAAAATATTCAAATTGCGATATTTTATCCCAATTGGGATATATATCTCAGTTAGTCCTTTTCCCTGACCTGTTCAACGAGCTGCCATTACGGATACGGTAAGAATCAAGAACATTACTTTTGCTGGATGACAAATGATGCAGGACGATAAGATCAGTCAATTTGAAAATAGCAGTAAAAAGGATGTTTCGCTTGATGAAATAAATCAAGTTTTCCTTGCAAGAAATGTTTTCAAACTTAGCACACAAAACGGCGGCTTTCAGTCATGCAGTAGCGCGGAAACTTGCAATATTCATTTATTTGATAATATTAACAAGTGTGCACCGGGAAACAAGTAATGAATTCAGTGACGGGTATAAAACGTTTTACACACCTCGATCTGTCCGAATGTCACACTCGCACAGTGTCAAAATTCTCCGGAACGAAAACGAAACTGCCTCCTCGTCTCTCCTTTTCAAACTCTCTCACCGGGACTGCACTATAATTTTGGCAGTGCGGTTCAGCCGATCTTAAAACATGACGTCTTTTCGTAAATTCGGTGTATTTCATTGGCTATCAGAACCGAAGATGAAGTGGGCATATTCCGTGACTACGACCTGTGCCATATTGACCAGTTTACAGACAAAACACAATCTTTCGAAGAAAATCTCTCAAGATATCAGCAGAAGTGTTGTCCAGGAAACGCATTCGACATATTCTTCAATATCTGCACCTAGAAACGGCTCGTCGTGAGATTAATTCAGAGAAATTATTCGAAAACTAGGTCGAACTACTTCATAGCGCATTCAATAAACGGAGTGACGCGGAACTTTCAGTCATTCTCTCATTTTGCGCAGGGGTGTTGTAATGAAAACCATATCGCTTGGATAGATCGCACCCCTGAAATTACCCATAAGCCAGTTCACCTAGCATTGCAAGAAACAGGGAAACTTCCCTGTTTAAAAATTAACATGCTTATTCATATAAATAGACCATTTTAAGTGTTACCAAGCTGTTGACTGCAAATATCTGCAATATTTTGTGAATTTCATTCACACATGTAGTTGGTTTAGAAACTGAAGACATGTTGTCGTAAAGCAAAAAGCAAAACCACAAGTATTGAGGTACATTTACATAATGTGATTTTAGATACATTGTTAATATGCTACTATCACTAGTAAAAACCTCAACCTTTAATAATATGATGAAATGTCACGGGTATTATAAATCGTCTGCAACTACTTGGTAACCCTTAACATGGTCTGTTTATATGTTAAACAAATGTTAAACAAGCAGCCAGAGGATGCTAGGTCCCCCACCGAAATGGCAGCAATATTTTTTAGCATTGTTGGTCTCAGGGGATATACATGAGGGAGGCAACTGCTGCTTCATAGGCGTTGGATGTGGAAGGGTCTTTCTGCCTTCCCAAGTTTTAAGATCAACTCAGAACGATTGACTGAAAGTTGATTGCTTCTGTGATATAGTTTCCATGCAGTGAAGCACCGAGAAGCATCCCCAAGTGACATCTCAAGGCATTATCTGCAAACCAAATTTGACGAGAAGCTGAAGGCATCAACCTGTTGCCCGGAAACCAAATTTTAAATTTGCCACCAGTTGTCGCCACCTGTAGGTGCAAGTGAGCGAAATGCAATCCCAAGCATCATCTCATGGCATGGTAGCCTACATGTATTAGCCTATAGTATCTTCTACAGGGGGCCAATGATCGGCTGATGCAGCAACAACAGCATTTTCCCAGTTAGACGGCAGATTTTGAAATCAAAAACGAGGCCGCGCTATGTCATCAGTCAACTGAGACAGTCGCGTGGTTGTGTATGAAGATTGGGGTGGGTCTTATCTAATAGTGATCCAATGAAAATGCTCGTATTAGTTTAAAATGGCGGGGTCGAATGACCAATCACTGAACGGGAGACAGCTGGAACAGTACGTTGACACTGTCTGTTAATACAGGGGGCGTCGGAAGCAAATTCAAAGTGGTACGGCCACTATCATTGGACTTTAGGTGAGGATCCAGGGGCCGCCCAGGCCCCAGATGCTCCTGGGGTCTAGATCGCCGAAGAAGCGTTCTGAGCGATTTCTGGCGTCAATCAAAATCACTCTGCATTGAAGTGTATTTTTAGTTCTTTCCTAACCCTTTTACCATGAAAACGCAATCGATGGTTTTCTGCGATGCTGAATTACAAAAAATTGTGTATAGTATAGTACTTTATCCTAGGCACATCGTGTAGAAGTAACCGAGATGATGCATCAATAATGTATACCAAATTTTACATTGAGCATTTGAACAGTGTCAGAGATAGAGATCATTAATGATTTTACATAAATTAAAGATGGTTGCCCATCCTTCCCGTCACTCAGAGGAACTAATGTGGTTATTCATTAATGCAAGTCTCTTCATACATCGATGCTGTAAATCAAGTTTCGTATAGAACATTTGAATGGTATCAGAGATAAACATCATTAAAGATTTTGAATAAATTAAAGATGGCCGCCAAGATTTCCGCCCAATCAGAGAAACCAGATCTGTCATTCATCGTAAGTCTCTTGATGCATCAATGATGTATACCAAATTTTACACTGAGCACTCCCAACGGAATCAGATATAGAGATCATTAATGATTTTGCCTAAATTAAAGATGGCCACCAAGGTTTTCAGTCAATCAGGTCCCGATTCAAAGTATCTGGATGTATCGATGATATATACCAACCTTCATATAAAACAATTGAATGGTAACCGAGATATGTAGGCTATCATTATCGATTTCGCATGAATTAAAGATGGCCTCCAGGGTTCCCAGCTAATCAGAAAAGCCTGTGTGGTAATTCGTTGAAAGTTGCTTGATGTATCGATGATGTATATCAAATTTCGTATTGAACAGTTGAATGGTTTCCGAGATATGGATCATTGTCCATTTTGCATGAAATTAAAGATGGCTGCTAAGGTTCCCACCCAATCAGGTCCCAATTCTATAGGCTTCTGGTCCTTGACTAGGTAAATAAGCATACCAAATTTGGAATTCATCAGCGGAACAGTTTTCCGGCTATCTCGCTCACGAACGGATGTATGGACAGACGGACGTACAAGATGATGACAATACCCCATGGCCAAAATTGGCCGAGGGGTAAAAACATGGGTCTGTGCCTGATAAATTTTATGCCTTTTGGGGTTGCAACTCATTCATAGAAAGCTCCCTGTACATGAACAACTGCACTGACAACTGCATGCCATCATCTCTCAGTCTGAAGACCGGCAAGGTTGAATTCAGTTCAATTCAGGAAATTGATCATATGCACAGTGTGCACCCAAACATTAGGAACACAGTTGTAATTAATATAGTAATATACGTGTGTGGACACAAATGATTCGTGCAGAAGCTTCAGGGTAAATCATATGATGTGCAATACAATTATTTGTTAGCAAAATTGAAGGAAATGTTGTCCTTCGTTTAAGATGACACGAAATTCAAAAATCAGGGATTCAGTACTGCGGGGATTTCCCCGCCAGTTATTTCACATTATACTTCTGAAATAAAATACGGTTCATGCAAAAGCTTTAGGGTAAATCATATGATGTGGAATAGAATGATTTCATATAGAAAAATTGAAGGCCCATTTTGACTGGAACGGACAAGAAGAAGAGAAACTCAGTGGTGCCACCTTCAGGCAGATGTTGCTGAAATGCAATACGGACTGGCGTCCTGTTGCAAGGAATGCGTATTCCGAATTTCGGAATAATCCAACACAGCATTAAGAAGTTATCGCTTCGAACAGATGTACACGGAAAAAAAATCTATTTTGACCCAGTGGCGCCACCTTCAGGCCGATGTTTCTGAAATGCAATACGGACTGGCCTATTGTTGCAAGGAATGCGAATGCTGAATTTCGGAAGAATCCAACAAAGCGTTAGGAAGTTATCGCTTCGAACATCCACGGACTCAAAGAAGCAAGAACCAGTGGCGCTACCTTCAGGCAGATGTTGCTGAAATGTAATACGGACTGGCATCTTGTCACAAGGAATGCGTATTCTAATTTTGGAAGAATCCAACAAAACTTTAGAAAGTTATCACTTCGAACAGACATGCACGGACGTACACGGACATCCACGGATGCAAAGAAGCAAGAACTAGTGGCGCCACCTTCAGGCAGATGTTGCTGAAATGCAATACGGACTGGCCTCTTGTCGCAAGGAATGCGAATGCTGAATTTCGGAAGAATCCAACAAAGCGTTAGGAAGTTATCGCTTCGAACAGACATGCACGGACGTACACGAACATCCACGGACACAAAGAAGTAAGAACCAGTGGCGCCACCTTCAGGCAGATGTTGCTGAGATGTAATACAGACTGGCATCTTGTCGCAAGGTATGCATATTCCGAATTTCGGAAGAATCCAACAAAGCGTTAGGAAGTTATCACTTCGAACAGACGTACACGGACATTCACGGATACGAAGAAGCAAGAACTAGTGGCGCCACCTTCAAGCAGATGTTGCTGAAATGCAATACGGACTGGTGTCTTGTCGCAAGGAATGCGTATGCCGAATTTCGGAAGAATCCAACTAAGCGTTAGAAAGTTATCGCTTCGAACAGACATGCACAGACGTACACGGACATCCACACACGCAAAGAAGCAAGAACTAGTGGCGCCACCTTCACGCAGATGTTGCTGAAATGCAATACGGACTGGCGTCTTGCCGCAAGGAATGCATATTCCAAATTTCGAAAGAATCCAACAAAGCGTTAGGAAGTTATCGCTTCGGACATCCACGGACACAAAGAAGCAAGAACCATTTTAAAGTCCCCGGCCGCGTTGCGGCGGGGGACAAAAAAAATATTGTGAAAATCTTTAATTTGTTGCTCAAATCTACACCTGCTATTGTGTTGCCCATAATCCTCCATTGAGATCCTGCTGTAGACTAAAAAGTCTCACCCTCTGGAGCCTCAGCCAATAGGTTACACTGCGCCTGCGCCCAAACGCACTTCCCCAAATCCTTTTTACCTGCGGCACGGTCTACAGGAGGCTCGGGTTGTTGTTGTTCTTGTGACTTTTTGAAATACGCATGCGCCAAGACAGGGAGATCTCTGCCACACTTTTCTACCCCCGATGTTTCATGACAACCCTGCCTTCAGGCACTTTGTAATGCATTTGCTGCTTCTCACTGGAATGAATTATTACTTCGTTGATTTTCGTTCAAACAGTTCTTGATCCTTGATCCGGTCCGGTGAGTTGTCAATTTATCTTAAGTCACCAAAACTATTTCAATTCTGGCCTACCATTCAACTCAGTTTCACTGAACAGTATACACGTTACAATATCCTCGAAATTGCTTGTATACCAAGGACGATAAACCACAGCCTTGTCCATGTTGTCAGCGGTTCAACTAGTATACATACAGTTCATAGACGACTCTATGAATTATTGCTTTGTTGGTTTCCGTTCATTCTCTTAAAACTTTCGCCGAGTAAAGATGTTTAACTCATGGAAATGACAACTTGGTATGATGTTTAACTTTAGCCCCCGAGCAATTTGCATATATGGAAATATGTTTTGAAAGGAAGAATAATTTAACCCTCTCTGGGAATGGAAACAAGGACCTGCCAATCCCTGGAGTTGCACTTACTGTCTTAGCTATACCGAATCAATGATAATACTCAAAACTGACTTTATGCAGAAAATGACTATTTAGTATTTAATGAGGTAGACAACCCTGTTCACGAACAATACATCATAGTTGTGCAGTTATATTGTACATTTTCGGTTACAAGCATGAAATTTGGCACATAACTATTTTGAATGATCCTCGTTCGGAGCACAGTCTCTCTATCATCATTCTCGCAAGCCAGGGCCTTGCTTCGCTGGTATTGATGTTCCCATCCTCTTCGGCACATAGAATCCCTTTAGATTAGCATTAATCACTCCTGTAAATTCAATATTTATTTGTATCGGCAGACAATGGGAGAAACATATTGCATTTGACATCATTCTCTTAAGCCAGAGCCCATTTCTGCTAGAATTTACTGGTTCTACACTTCACAATGTACGTTACTTTGTCAATCAGTTTTACGAATGGAATTATGTCATATATTAGCAGATACTGACCATAAATGCCATCTATTTGACCTCGTTCTCAAAAGCTAGGGCCTTGATTTCCTGGAGGGGTTTCGAGTTTGATTTTAATAATTAGATACCTTTCATATTGATTTTAACTTGGCGGTCAATAAAAGATAATAACGAGAATTAGACATTATTCACTTACACACATACCTTGTTTAGTGAACTAGACCTGAAATTTCTCACTTAAATCACCTTCGGAATGACTCGGTGACAAACATCCGCGAAGTGAGTATGAGGAGATATTCAAAGATACTGAAATGTTTCTTATTTGTAGAATTTGATTTTTTTTAAAGAAATTAATAAAATCAGCAACCTTCGAAAAGGCTTGGCCAAACATGTCAGATGATATTTCCTAAGAATGAAATAGTTAATCAATATATAGAAGGAGCAAACCATGTCTTGGTATTGACTTGCTGCGTGGGAAAGAGTGCCAAGGTATTTAGAATGCAGATGACATAACACACTTAAATGCAGAACTTAATTATTCTTATCGAATATCAAGACTGTCACAGGCCTTAATTTGATTAGTGAAAAGTGTCATTATACCTCTTGAAATGTTCGATAAAGCCTTCAACCCCATTTCATAGTTTCACAGATCAAAGTGATAGATCCGATACCAAATTCATTGAAAATTAACTTTGAACGAGATATAAATTTTCCATTTTGCTCAGCAAAGTAAGCGAGAAGGGAGACTGAAGAGCGTAGATCTTTGCGTTATGATTAAATCCTTGAAATTTGCTTGGATTTCCACATATTTGAAAGCCTTTTTGATTTGCAAAAATCAACGGCTGAACCGAATGTTTTGAAACTTGGCACACACGATACTTGTACCAAGACATTGCCAAAGCGATCATTTTGACTTAGTCTGTCAATTCAGTATAGACGGCGGATCAGTCAATATTTTGAATGGGGAAAGTGAATATATATATATATATATATATGGTATCAGTCCTAGTACGCAATTCCTACAATTGTGAGCTAGAAGTTGTAAATGACTTCCCTTGGCATGAATAAACTGGCAGATGGCGCTTTTTTTCTACAACTACCACTACCTCCGCTGATATGTCTTTCACTGTATTATTGCCACTGCCGCGTAGTCATTTCTCACTTGTTCTTCCTACAGCCACAGCATGTGGATGTGTTTAGAGAGAGCTCTGCTAGAATTAGATTTTTGTTTTTGCCTATCTTGAGGCAAGAGGGAAATTCAGTCTAGATTTAGATTATATACATTGTAAAAACAATGTCTAAGACACCTGGAATTTTAAATGCTGCAAATTTTGCAGTCGTTCTTGGTCTCAATTAGAAATTCACAATCACTGTGGTTTTCTCTTGCAACAGTCCTTACTTCATTTTATGAACAAGGAAATCTTGTATTCTGTTGTAAGAGTGGCCCAAGGTGACTGCTTTGGAAGTACATGTACTGTTTGTGAAGTAAAGAATGCTTATGTTCTAATTCAATGCACTCAAACGAACACAAATTATTTATCATTTCAACAAACGCTCTCATTCTTCTCAGCTTTTTATTCACCATAGAGTAGCCGGAGCCGTGAAGCCCGACCTCGCGCAGTACATATCGGTATACCATGAATGATGGGAAATACGAATGAGATCCGAATTTTTAAAAAACCTTATGGAGTAACCTTCATCGACACCGGACGCCGCCCAGGAAAAAACAGAGATAAAATAGCGTGTAAAAGCTCTGAATACCTGTGTCCGTAGCAGTGCGCCAAGCATCTCCAGTCAAGGTGACGGAACTCCACCCCTCCGTGCATACAATCTACATGCATAATGCAAGTTTTGGCATAAATCAGCCGGGACAATTTGAACCACCACGATGATGTTATCCAGGCCAGCGTCTGCAAAAGACGGAGAAACAAAGCTTTTAACAATAGGCATGCGCAGGTATGCATCGAGCAGAGTTATAATCATGTACGCTATAGCGAGCATCATTCAATAAATGGTTTTCATTGTTCTCGTGAAAATAGAACCTTTTTATAGAAAGTCACTTCAACGACATAAGGAGATAAATATGTACATATGACATACGTTGGTAGATATAATAATCTTTGTTTTGTTAAGTTTTTTTTTTTTTTTTTAATATTCTTAATCATTGAATATTGCACTATTTACTATATTTACAAACTGTTTTACTGACCAACACATTTTTAATATATAATTGCTCAAATTTACTCGTAATAAAGTGAATAAATGGTATACCACTACGCGCGGTCAGAGCTGGCTGGGCTTCGATGAAAACTCCATTCAGACAACCCTCTTTTATATGTCATCTCTTCGCCGCCTAACTTCATTTGCTTATTGCACATTAGCATGACATACCCAGTCATATTAGCCTATTCTTATTCCAAGTCGCCTACACGCGCATTAGCATATCAATTCGAGCTCTGTACCAATAATAAATATATTTATGTTCTAATTCGTTGCACTCAAACGAACACAAATTATTTATCATTTCAACAAACGCTCTCATTCTTCTCAGCTTTTTATTCACCATAGAGTAACCGGAGCCGTGAAGCCCGACCTCCTTCGATAGACAAAGAAAGGCAAGAAAGGTTACACTCGAAAACTCGAGAATGGTAATCATACCCAAAAGCATGAAAGATGCTTTGAGAATTCTTTTCCCAATTCGAAAGAAAATTATGTTAGGTAAACAGTCGTTTTCTCTAGATTACTTTCACAAAACAAAACCTCCAGCTCGACTGTTGCAATAAAACCTCTAGGTAATCGTTCTGCCATCGCTAGTACATGAAGATGGGTGTATATTAATATATCGTTCAAAAATATTACCTGCTGTCAATTTGACCTATCGCTTACATAAAATAATGAAAACGCAACATCAAAACTGCTTCTTTTCATCAATGAAACGGAATCAGATCTATTGCCCGTCCGACTATTTAAAACCAATCTGGTATCATAAGCAAATTTGCCATTCGGCTGTTTGCTGCCATTCGCCGCCACTTGGCTGTTTGCTGCCAATCCGCCGTTTGCCGCCATTCGCTGCCATTCGGCTATCAGCCGCCATTCGGCTATCAGCCGCCATTCGGCTATCATCCGCCATTCGGCTGCTATTCGTTGCCATTCGGCTATCAGCTGCCATTCGGCTGCTATTCGTTGCCATTCGGCTATCAGCTGCCATTCGGCTGCTATTCGTTGCCATTCGGCTATCAGCTGCCATTCGGCTGCTATTCGTTGCCATTCGGCTATCAGCTGCCATTCGGCTGCTATTCGTTGCCATTCGGCTATCAGCTGTCATTACTCCAGAAAAAGAAAAATTATGAAGTCCATGTAGATCTTTTAAAAGTTTCATCACTATTTGAATGAATTCTGTACTTCATTTCTCCAAGGGACTTTGTCGAAAAGAAATAACTGACTGACATACAGCTGTCGATTGTCATTCATCTGCCCGTCAGGACATTAGCAAACAAAGAAATTCATCTGCCCTTCAGCACATTAGAAAACAAAACATTCATTCTCCTGCTATTTATGTAGATAAAAATCTACATCTTCCACAATTTTTTTTTTTTTTTTTTCATATCCAAAGGACGTCAAGATCCAAACGCCAAGACTCTTTAAGACGAAGTATTATTATTTGTATCAATTTATGTAAGCTTACTTCGAATGTAACTATCTCTGGTTAACTTTATAAAACAAAACTGAAGAAATACTTTCTGAAAAGCTTCAGGAGCCAAAAAGCAGCGGAAAAAGATTCAATCTGACTTTAATAGCATCACAACGAACGAAATAGCATTTCCAAACAAATACTCACTCATTACGAAACGCCAAAATGGAGCAAAACGGCACAAGTTTCTATATATTTTATCATTTTAATAAAATAATTTTCAGCATAATCTTGATTCAACGTCACACGATCTCTGTCGAAATGAACATGAAAACGGGCTTACAAAATAAGAAGTCCTAATCTAAACACAAGAGCGATTTAACGTCACATTCAGCAATAAGGTAAGTAAACAATCTTAAAGTGACGGACCACACCAAAGACCTGTTGCATACATATTACCTGTTGCATTTTTTTTATTTTTTTTTTAATATAAACCGATAGCTCTTGAATACTTTAAAATCGAATTTTCCCTCATTCCACTAAAATATCTTCTAAATTGGCTGCTCGATAAAAGGAATCTCTCACAATTTAAAATCTATACAGCTGATCAAGATAGGTCTACAAAAATTATCAGCAGTGTCATCCAAACTGTACTGGCTGTTAGTATTAGGTAATATTTACTACGGACATTTAGGTAATATTTACTACGGACATTTCATGTGAAGCCAAGTACTGGCGAATAGACGGCAAAGCCTTCAAAACCTATGTTTCACAGCTTTGAACACAGTCACTATTCTTCTAAAAGGCGGCCAACCAAAAACACAATCAATCGTTGAGTATTATAAACAGATCGCACAATTGCTGCAATAGTTTACCAAGTCACAAATAAAGAAATTCAGCAGAGAAGAACTACCGCAAATGTGTATATTCAGCTATTATCACATAAATTAATATAAACCTGTTTGGGTTATTTGAGCTTGATTATTTGATTGTTCAAAAAACCCATAAAAATACTAATTGATATACGCTGTACAGTAAAACTCCTGCAAAGAATTACATTTACATGGAGAAGTTCATTATACCACTGTTGCCGTAAACAATTACGTAATAAACCAATTTAATATGGCCGTCAACTATCAACAATGTACCTCTCATTTACTTACCACTATGGCCTACATGTAATACACTCCAAAACTTTATGATAAAATAATAAAAATAAATCGTTAACCGATTTACCGCATAAATACCTAGCTAAACAGGACCACGAAGACAATTTATTTCATCCACTACAGCACTATAGCCCTGGGGTTATTACCTTAGACAGTTGAACATAAAATAGCGATTTCTTCTTTTAAGTTTTTATCTGGGGATTAACTATAATGGAACAAAATAGAACCTACGCTTTACGTGCACCAATCCTCCATATAAGACGCTGGGGATTAGCGGCATAATAATAGCTACGAGATTTCTTGCTTGCGACATTAATTGCTTACGACGAACGTCAAAAATAAACTAACTTTAAGCAACAGGTTGGTCCTTCAACGCAATTGAGAGTCTGTACGAAACCGCAGCAAATCATAAAATCCGTCATAAAATACTAACAAGACAAAAAACCAGAGCATCAATCCTATTCTACGATCCTATTCAGTCAATGTCCCATTTAAATCCACAGGCTCTGATAAACACTGGTCCTTCATGGAAATAAAATCCTAAGTGGCAACAACGCAGAAAGTGTTCAACACACCAGCACAATAGATTTTTACATTTTCTCTGCCTAACCGAAGTAGGCAGCGACAATATCGTAACAGGGAACCGTATTTGCTTACGGAAAACCGGATAAATCAGATTATGGACAGATTTTCCTATAAAATCGCTAATACACAACTGGCATCCGGCCACGCTTAACTAGTATAGCACCAGGTTGTAGGTCTGATCCAAATAAAAACAATACACGTCGGTCATGTCAAGAAAACAAAAAAGGCAAAAAATTGCAAGCTGTACGACACATGGCAAAAGGGCCCTTTTTTTTTATTTTTTTATGCCGAATGTCGTGGAATTAGTCTGTCAATACTATGACACAAAAGACTGTATGCAACACTACATTATGCAGACTAAGAGTACAGTACAGAATGAAATCATGCGAACAATAAGTTTACTTATCGGATCATAGTCCTACTGTCGCTGGTGACCGGATTAAGCCACGATGTAAAGTTATCGTTACAGGACAAAACATCCTCTCCTGGAGCGGCCTTCACGTATAGCTGTTCAGTACAGTCTGCCAATGAGGAAAATGGTTTATGTAACACGACATTAAATTTCACTATCAACATTCAAATGACAATAATCGGCTCGGGCCCGCTATACACCAAACAAAAGAAAATTGATTCTAGAACCGCTAGATCACACTGTGAACTGGATTGGAAAGGCCAGAAATGCATCAAAATAAAGTAATCTAACAAGAATTAAAATACACTTGGCCAAATCCAGCCCCGTGTTACGCATACGACGTAGACACAGGAAACAAACTGCTCAGTTAGTCGATTATATCATGGTCATGAATTGGAAAAAATTAACGAAACATAATACATGTAATAAGTCGAAACAAATGCTTAGAATCCAAAACATAATCAAAAATGCCGTAATAAGAGAAATACTTATCCAGGTTATGCGACCAGCGATGAACTTTCTCAGTCCAATAAACGACATCAGAAAAGGCTCCTGTCGGCAAGTGCATTCGCTCTCCAGTCTGCCAGTGGGAGATGACCAGTCAAGATGGAAAATAGACGGTCCGTATGTCACCGGTATATGGAGATTACATGCTGTAAACGTGGACAGACACAGAAATGTGGGAATAAATGGTATACCAGTACGCGCGGTCAGAGCTGGCTGGGCTTCGATGAAAACTCCATTCAGACAACCCTCTTTTATATGTCATCTCTTCGCCGCCTAACTTCATTTGCTTATTGCACATTAGCATGACATACCCAGTCATATTAGCCTATTCTTATTCCAAGTCGCCTACACGCGCATTAGCATATCAATTCGAGCTCTGTACCAATAATAAATATATTACTGTTATGTTTATTTTTACTGTTTATTTCGCTGATTTTAATGAAAAATTCCCATGTCAAATTTATTCCCAGATTTACAAAGATGGTGAAGCCAGCTATTTTGTGAATGTCACCAACCCACAGCAATCCAACAGAGGTCAAGTCTATTACAGGTCACATAAACACATAGAGGCAGGACAAGAATTATTGATGCAGTATGGACAGGAATATGAAAAGAAACAGGGGATACATGTAGGACGAGGCAGTTTCGATGGGCCTATAATAGCCAAATCTGCAGTATCTGGTGAGTATGGCAGGCTTTCAGGTCTTTCAAAGATTGTAACTGGACTACACTTTGTAATCTCATCACAACACCATGGTCTACTTAAATCAACCATGGTCAGCTGGTCAGGCTCACATATGCTATAAATGGTGGATAACCAGCCTGTACCGAAAAGCATCACGGAGACCCTTTACATACATGTATGGAATGACCTTGTGATGCATTCTGATTTATGCAATGTCTTCACTGGTATACCATGTTTGTCGAGGCTGTTTAAATTTTATTCATCTGTTTCACCTAGAATTCAAATATTTGACCTGAAGGGTCAATCAGATAAATGATTAAGAGCTGAAGAGTTTATTAAAAGCGACTTTTTTCCAACTCGGATACAACCACAGTTTAACTACAGTACAAGGCAGAAATATCTTCATCATAAACGCGAGTTAAAAAAATCATTTTCGCGACTATAATTTATTAATCTCGATCGGAAAATGCGCCTCAATCGCGCAAAAACAAAAGCATAATCGCGACCGAGACGTGTCGACCGTTTGCCGTAATTGTAAAGATACGGCATGACGCGATCAGAACAAGTCGCGTGTTGTAAATAAACGATTCCCTTTTCTACTTGCCGATAGTCTCGTTTGTCAGCCTTGTTTGCTCGGATAAATGCATGCGGGAGGATTTTGTTATGAACCGTCTTTTTTGAAGCAATATATTTGCATGTAGCTTGATTGAAACCCCGCTAAATATATATATTTTCAGAAAGCCCATACTTTCATTAATCTGTCCGTCAAAATATCTGCCCTTTTTTCTCTAAAATAAAACCGGACCAGGTGAGAAAATAAAACAAACAAAAACATTTGATTTCGGCAACAATGAACATTACCTTGCGTCTATGTCACAGCCAACCGATAATTTTCATAAAAAATATCATCACGATTCGCTCAATTCAAGCGGACGATCGTGCTAAAATACCAGTACATCATCTCTGTGGGGTTTAATCCGACATATAAATCCGAGAAACCCTTTATTTCCATTGTAAATCCAACAGTCGTCTCGCTAAAGTTTCCAATGGAGCCATTTTCTATGCGATAAATTCACTCGGCACTGAAGACCGACATACAGACAGACAGCCGGCCAATCGCTGCGATTGTCTCACAGACTTTCCTACGATGACCTCATTCTCAACTAATCAGCTTCGCGGTATTAACCAACTCATTCGACCTTGTTTTATCGAACGAATATTCATGACGAGGACAGGTCTATTCAATCAAATTCTTCGTTATTTCTTTGTTAGTTGTTAAATCACTCATCATAGGTCGAAAGTGGGGGAAATGGTCTTTGAAATGAGGCCAATATCTCCCACATTCTACCGCGGGAAATGAGATTTCGATGGCGCTGAAAATGGTCCAAAACCCGGCAAATTCTTTGCTGATTTTCTCAATTTCCATCACACTGAAGGTACGTCTTCAACAAAATAAACTTTTTATACGTTTATGGTATGATTCTTAATAAAATTTGAACGTATATTGCCGATTATTTCGTTATTGAATGGTGTGGACTATCAATGAGCTTTCACTCGATGAACATTTTACTGTGAGGGGAATTTCTTACGTGGTGGTCAATCTTGGCTTGTTTGGCCAACAAGACTCCATCTGACGCGATCAATAAAGTAATCCCTTTTGAAATATGCCTGTGGATCGCGCTAAAACCCAAGACGATCGCGTCGACATCGGCCGCTTTTACACGCTGACGCGTTTACAGAAAACAGTCGGGTCAAAACCGTGTGTTCCGAAATTTACAGTCGCGACTCCTTCAATAAACTAGCGCGAGTCAGTCTCGATTACTTCGCGTTCTACTCGCGTTTAGCATGAAGTTATTTCTGCCTTGTACTGTAGTTTATATGCTGCAAATTGAAAGAGAAAGAATTAGTTAGTGTACGCTGAAGCACATCACTTTTCCACTTGAACATTTCCCGATCAACTGTAGTATTTCACGGGTCACCATTCTTACAGGGATGAGATCCTATATTCAATATATTTATCTGATGAGCGTAATTATTAACGAAAGGACGGATGCTTTTGTTTTTTGATGTTCTCAGTTGGCTGTCTAAGTAAATTAAATAGGATTCGATTGATTGAAATTGTAGTTTAAAGGCCGCTTCCCATACGGATTTCGCGGTCCATCAACTCAATGTTTTACTTTAATTTCATGTTAGGCCAATGATAATTAATAGTCTGCTCTTATGACCTAGTGGATCAAAAAAATAGATGCTACTTGCGTTAATTATTGATTATTAAGAACAAAACCATTTCAACTCAAAGATCAATTATTTTATTCTCATTCGAAACCCAAAATTAAGGCCATATTTCGGAGACAATTGATTGGGGGATATTGAAACTCCACACAGGAGATAAACTAAAATGTATCAAGAAAATCCTTCCAGTAGTTCTCAACAAATCGCGAAAACAAGAATTAGATGGGAGATTTGTAGGTTATTTTTTGACGTCAGCCTGCATGTTATAACATTGGCAGATCAACGTCATCGTAGCCCCAAAATAACATGGTAGGTATTGGTGATTTTCGTCAATTCCCAACAGATATTAATGGAATATGGGGGAAAAATCAGTATTTTTTAGTTTATATACTGTGTGAAGATCCGATGCTGTACGATAAATTGTCTCCGAAATATCGCCGAAAAACGTCTCGGAATATATCATCTGGGACAGATAGTAGTACTTTCGTTTTCACACCTTTCGAGATAAGTTTTACAAACATCGTCCAGTCTCGCATTCTCGGGAAACGTTTTTGTTGTAGGGCTCACCAGAATCTTCGATCTTTTCGTTTCGATTATACTGCATGTACAGATAACTATTATTGTGATGATGTGAAACATGACATTTCATGCAGCCGCTCATGCCATGTGCTGCTCACATTCCTCTGTCAAAATGGCGGTCATTGTTTAGTCGAAGCAACCCGGAACCCGCTACTGAGCTATAGCTGATCGATGCGTCTACAAAGGTTGGCTGGCTTATGGTATTAAACATAACGGGACATGCGAATAGGGTTGGAGCAGAGGTATAGCATATAACATCGGCAAAGATTATCTACGGCGGAGAGGAAACCCACACTCAAGGGAGTTAACTTTGCAACTGCATCTGGTTTTTCTCTCGGCAAGGGAGACAATTTCGTAACATTTGTTTTCATAGACGGAGTAAATAATGACCAACAATGCGCAATTATTGTCCATAATTTTCATAGTGCGGGCCGATTTTCCTAATGCGGGCGGGTCATGAGAAGCCGCCAATTAATTAACAGAGGCCTTACATTTCTTTGTTCATTTAAGGTGTTTACAAGAACTGTATTTTAAAATAAAGAGTCAAGTCTCTGGGGACTGAAATCCAGATTGTGACAACAAAAATAATAGATGAAAGGGTTTTACTGCTGATCATTAAATATGATTGGTGGGGCTAATCACGATTATTTGCCATGTGCACATTATTAAAGAGGCTTGAAGTACAATTTTGAGTTTCGTAACAATAACAAATTTGAATTATACCATCTTGCTGTAAAAGGGCCGCATTATTCTCAAATGCTGTAGATTATCATTCTAATTTGCCCAACCTTGGTGTTGGTGACTTACAAACTTTCAGTATCCATGACGGTCTTTAGTATCATACAGCACAGCGAATGGGGGAAGAATCCAATCTGTCATCTGTCGCTGACCACCAAGAATGATCATACATTTATTACTTACCTAATTCGTAGGCAGCAGTTTAAACGAATGCAAGCAGTTAGTAAAAGAATTACAAAAAATTGGCCTTCGCTATATGTCATGCAGTAACATGATTTCGGAAAGACTGAAATTGTAAATTAGAGTATTGTTTTAACTGTCACACTAAGACTTTTAATATGTTCAAAGATTTCAACTAAAACAATAAAACATAACATCAGCAACATGTCTGTCGGTAGCACCTGAAAAGAAAAAAAACAACATTTTATTAGTTCTGCATTATTCCCAAATGTATACATAATACTAAAAATTTGTCTAATGGCATAATAAACGTGAAGTGTGCCGGATAAATATAAATTCTGGAAATTATTGAACAAGTTTGAATGATAGGATTACAACACATAAGGGAAGTGGGAAGAGGTGTCGACATACTGACAGAGCCACATGATTTCACAGTATAGTCTTCTAGTTAACCTATTCTAAAGCACATACCAAGAATCTAACGATTCGTGATATGTGTTGTATCTCAGGTACGCTTTTATTGTACCTGTTCATGTGGCAACTTGGATGATGTCTAGCACCGGCATAAGCGGTATTAGATACAAATCTAGAGAGCTATGATGGAAATGCTCTGACAACTCGTATACTGGTAATTGGTGAGCTGTGACAACTCGTACTTTGGAGATTGGTGAGCTGTATCGTCGTCAGATGTAAATGACGGCAATTAACACAAAAGACAAGTCTGTAAGGCCCGATGTCGACCCAGCATCAACTTCCCACAAATGCCAACATATATCAAAGACCAAAAGGTCTGTACTTTTTCTTTACATCATATCACCCAATCTTAAAGACAGTTTTACATTCACCTTCGTGACAGATCATTTTGTGGGATGCAAATAAAATACAGATCTAGAGTTGAAGAAATCCATATATATCTCCACTTATTTCAAGAGAAAAACCGGAATGTTAAATTGAAAAGCGGTATGTTCCCATGTTGTTGCTTCGGCAGGAACGCGGACCTGTGAGAAAGCATTTTTTCGTGAAGTTCCGAAAGATCTTTCAAAATTTGGTTTTGAGTTTTGCCCTAAGAAAAGTTGTCATTACGACATCGCATCGAGTTTAGGCCCACACAGTTATCGCGGATAAATAGTCGCAGCTGTTCGCATTTTCCGAGACTGGTATGTTTTCGACCAAGTTCTAGATGCCAGGCTTGTTACATATATAATAGCCTATAGGATCAAGTTTACATTATACACTTATTAACTTTTGACGGAGTCAATATCATGAAACCTGGACCCGAGGTCAGACTTGGCAAAGCAGACCTGACCGAGGCCGCAGGCCGAGGTCAGGTCGCTTTGGCCAAGTCTGGCCAAGGGTCCAGGTTTCATGATATGGACTCTGTCACAAGTTTATAAGTGTTTTATTATACCGAATTTATTAAATGCAGTGAATTATCGCTATGACGCCAGACTAGCGCATGGTACTATTATTACTCCTTTTCAAAAACGCTGTTTGGCGAATACTTTCTGTCGTGCAGCTGTGTGTTATCGGAAATAAGACACACAGATACAATTTTACGACTAGAATAATACTGAGAATTTAAAGTTTCAGAAGCGTCACAAACCCTGGGTGTTTTGATACAATGTAGCCACTGGCTTCACACACTTCATTCATAAATCCTATTTAGGTCATGGTGAACTCATTTGATTGGGTGACATCGACAGCGTAAATTTACTCCAGTTTTGAGAATGAAATGGAATACTCGGGCAGTGCAGATAGAAATTACATATAACAAATTATTCTACCTGTTGAATATTCAGGAGACCGAAACGTATGCTTACCATCGACGAACGAGAGTATTTATATTCATCCTTCTTGTCTCAATTCAGCAAAGAGTTTGTAGAGGAATTCACCAATTAGTTGTATTTCATTATCGACGAAAGATTATCAAAATTAATGTCTTTTGCTCAACAGTAGACCCGTAATATTGAGACGCCTGTATAACATTTTCTGCGTTCTTACTGTCCCTATTTTGTAACAGTTCTTGTAGATTGTCATCGTACAATCTACGAAGCGACCACCGTCAGCCATGTTGCAGACAGACGGTACTTGTAAACAGTGACCACAATATTGACTCCGGACCTCGCGCGCTCCGCCTGACACAAACAGCTGGGTCAGTGATTGAAAAATATTGACTCGTGGCTGGGTACAGTTTGACCAATGAAATATCAGAAAACCCTCATGAATATTCAAGAGGTATAATAAATATATATGAGGAATAGGAATTCTCCAGTCCCATAAAGCTTTGTTTTAATATATCTGTACTGTCTTCTTTGTTTTATATAGTTCAACGTGTAAAGATCAGATTCAAGGAAATATTTAATCATATTTTGTGCACACCAGAACTGCTAGCAAAATTTATCTCAAGTATTTTTTTACTTTCAGGTGAAGAGATTTACTGCTGCAGACACTGTCCCCACATTGAGTTTTCAACAAGGATAAACTATTATCGTCATGCGAGAAATGAACACGGTTCTATTATCCCTGCCGATGTCTTAAATGAGATGAGACAGCTTTCGCAAAAACATAATTCATCAAATAAGGAAAAACCCTTCAAGTGTTCAGTGTGTGAGTATAGGTCTACACGAAAGTCACATCTGATTAGGCACATGAGAACTCACACTGGAGAGAAACCCTTCAAGTGTTCAGTGTGTGAGTATAAGTCTGCATATAAGTCACATCTGATTAGGCACATGAGAACTCACACTGGAGAGAAACCCTTCAAGTGTTCAGTGTGTGAGTATAAGTCTGCATATAAGTCACATCTGATTAGGCACATGAGAACTCACACTGGAGAGAAACCCTTCAAGTGTTCAGTGTGTGAGTATAGGTGTACACAAAAGTCCAGTCTGATTAGTCACATGAGAACTCACACTGGAGAGAAACCCTTCAAGTGTTCAGTGTGCGAGTATAGGTGTACAGTTAAGTCCAATCTGATTACACACATGAGAACTCACACTGGAGAGAAACCCTTCAAGTGTTCAGTGTGTGAGTATAGGTGTACAGTTAAGTCCAATCTGATTACACACATGAGAACTCACACTGGAGAGAAACCCTTCAGTGTGTGAGCACAGGTGTGCGCTAAAGCACCATCTGGATGAACACATGAGAATTCCCACTGTAGATCAAGTGTTCAAAGTGCGAGTACAGGTGTTGTGATCACAGTTCATCGAGGAGGCATAGAAAATCTCGTGGAGTAAATAATTTTGAGTGTTATGTATGTCAGAAGAACTATTCAAACATGAGAAAATACAATAACATGTAAGTGATGGACACAGATATGTAGGACATAATAATGCTATTCTGATGTAAATATTGGGAGGAGTAGAAACGGAATATTATAATGTGAACTTGTACATATATCCTCTGAATGAACTCTCACTGGAGAGTACAGGTGTGCACAACAGATGAATCTGAATAAACACAAGAGAACTCTCACTGGAGAGTACAGGTGCGCACAACAGATGAATCTGAATAAAAACAAGAGAACTCACACTGGAAAGAAACCCTTTAAGTGTTCAGTGTGGGAGTTCAGATGTGCATGACAATTTGTGCCAACTACACACATAATGGAAACCCTTCAAATGTTCAGTTCATTGAGGCATCATACAAAATATAATGCAACAAATAATTTCAATTGCTTTGTATGCCAGAAATACTTTTGAAATGGAACAGAATTACTCTTACTTGAGAAAATAGATCTTGAAGAATGAATTAGATTCAATAACTTATGTGCTGGACAGACTTGTAAACATTCGCTTTAAGCAAACATTGCTCATGTAAATATGGAGTAGGGTGAAAATGAAATATTATACATGTAGCATGTACATATATCTGCTGCATGAATTAGGTGGTATGTAATGGCATTCCACAATTTCTCTCCTCATTGAATCAAACTTGACAGTGCACAGCATGTGTTTGGGGATTAGTTTTTTTTGTTAAAGCTTCACACATGTAATTCTCCAATTTTAATAGGAAGGTCATGAAATTACCATGTGTGTATCTATATGTCCAATGGCAGAATATCCAGCATTTTTCTAATCATGATAAAATAAATGTATGCATCAATTTATTGACAGCTATCAACAACACAGCTCTGTCTTGTTCTTTTAATCAGGGTTCATAGAGATACTGGGAAATTTACATGTACTGTCTCTTCCATATAGTATATATGCCTCGAACTTCGCATCGAATCCATGGAAAAATGCTGAATTCAACCTAGAGTTCATTGGGAAAAATGCACCTCCCACCTCCCCAAATGTACATAGTTGATGACTGCCTCCTTAGGTTATGGACTCCAGGATACCCTGTTACTACCATACTTGAATCTGCAGTTGCCTGCGTACAGCATTATAATACACAGGCTGTTAGCCAGCTACTTTGAAACATGTTCAATATTTATCCTGAAAACTTACCGATGTTCCCACTGAATACCTAGTGAAGAATTTTTAATTCTTCCTGATCTCGCACGTGCTCGCCAACTTCTCCATATTCACTTCGCAACATAGAGAAGGTTTTCATGTCTGGCTCCGTGAAAATCGAGTATTACGGCGGATCACCAAGTGTTGGATTACATTACGACGGCCGATATTCTGCAAGTAGTCCTTTCTTCACATTTGGTTCCTCTGCCGGAAAATTTTAAAAATGTATCCTTCATTTTACTCACTTTGGCACATTTCAGAGAAGATTTTAGGGTGAAAAGTTGAACAATGTACACCTGTCTAACTCTTTCGAGGAGGCAAAAATAAAATAAATATTCTTACTCAAATATTGATCTTCAGATGAAACCATCTTGTCAGTTTAAGTCAAAGTAAACTTCTGCAAGAAAAGGTCAATTCAAGACCAAACATGTGGATCATGTGACCCAATGCATAGCAGACATACTCGTATGTAGTTGGCAATATCGTAACATCGACTATCCACTGTCAACCATTGCACGATGAATATATGGAAAGTCCACGCTGACTAGCATGGAGTGTTTGCTGCGCGCAAATATTTAACCGGAAATCCAGACATTTTCTGTGGGTTGTTTTTAGCGCGAAAGAACTGATGTTATTGATCGTCATGCTGTTATGACACAATAGGTACATATATTCCCATTTAATTAATTTTTATCGTTAAGCATTTCAATCAACTGTACACAACTGGACATGCTGTTGACAAAATCCACAAATATTTTATTTCATCTCAGTGATCCTGAATACTGCGATACACTGGTAAAATCCATCCTGCTCCCAGAGTATTGCGCCAGCCAACAAAACGACCAGGTAGCCATAGTTCATAACATCGCCATACCAGATACGGCTGACGTAACAGCTGATGGTGAAGGTTAGACTGCGATATACGAGGCCACACAGAGCCAAGAGATCCAGCTAGTACTGCTCCCAAAGTACATGATACCAATACCCATAATAATTAACGAAGAAGAGGAGTCAGTTTCAGAGGTGATGATAGTGGTACATGTAACTCCGGTTGAGTCCACAAGAAACACTGAGCCTAGCTCCCAAAGATTCTGCAGCATCCTAATCATACTCAACTGGAACCACTAGAGAACCTACAGGAACCTCTATGGACTCTGTACAGAAACTCTCTCAGACCCCACAGGTACCCCTATAGACTTACCTGGAACCCTTGCAGATCCTGCTGACTAGGACCTGCTGATAACCCAAACTTTCCAGCCACTCCTATCGGACCAAGCAGTACGGTATAGACAATACACTGAAAAAAAAGTAGATCTACACCCGTCATGTGCATGCCAGAGGTTGAACAAAACCTTATCCGAAAAGCACAACAGGTGTGACAGTCCGATACAGTGGATGTTCTTAACAAGCTTGCTGGGTTAGAGTCGAGTGTCCTGGATCTACTAGAGATATAACAGGTGTGACAGTCCGATACAGTGGATGTTCTTAACAAGCTTGCTGGGTTAGAGTCGAGTGTCCTGGATCTACTAGAGATATAACAGGTGTGACAGTCCGATACAGTGGATGTTCTTAACAAGCTTGCTGGGTTAGAGTCGAGTGTCCTGGATCTACTAGAGATATAACAGGTGTGACAGTCCGATACAGTGGATGTTCTTAACAAGCTTGCTGGGTTAGAGTCGAGTGTCCTGGATCTACTAGAGATATAACAGGTGTGACAGTCTGATACAGTGGATGTTCTTAACAAGCTTGCTGGGTTAGAGTCGAGTGTCCTGGATCTACTAGAGATATAACAGGTGTGACAGTCCGATACAGTGGATGTTCTTAACAAGCTTGCTGGGTTAGAGTCGAGTGTCCTGGATCTACTAGAGATATAACAGGTGTGACAGTCTGATACAGTGGATGTTCTTAACAAGCTTGCTGGGTTAGAGTCGAGTGTCCTGGATCTACTCGAGATATAAAAACAGGTTTCGCAAAATAACGAAAAGGCTTACATGTAGGATTGAGGAAAAAGTCGATAACCTCAGCTCGAGAGTAGTTATGTTGTTGAGCAACATATCAGTGATGTCAAGAACACTTACAGAACTCTCACACCTCGTCAGTAGACTAGATGGAAAAAGTTTACCTCGCACATATTATAAGCCAATCGACAGTGCCTTCAACTCCAACAGCAAACGAAACGGAGACTGTCCAATCAACTGAATTCAGCAGTCCTCATTTCCAGCAGATTACCCCATACCAGAAGAGTCAGCCCCTGTAAACTTACCAACTACAGTGAAATCGGTGCCTGGAATTTCTTCCGCTGTAGGTAATGAACATACACCAGCTGCTGATAGAAATAACGCAGAGTCTTGGTCACAGGCTAGGAAACCGCCATCTCCCAAAATGTGTCAAACCTTTTCCAGATACTAGTGAACAACCGATACCTTAGAGTTAGAGCGATCTGTTGAAAGTAGTGTAGAGTGTAAGGTAGTCATAGATAACAAGTTTAATATAAGAATTATTAGAATTAAGGTCATTTTAGGGTCACTCTTGGGTCAAATCAGGTCAAAAATTTGTGAAAATCGGTTATAAATTGGTATTCACAGTACTAATGGTTACGAATGAGTATCCAAACTGAATTAGTGGTATGTAGAGCAAGGTTTAAATTAGTCCTAGATTGCACGTTAGTTATTCAAATTACCATCATTTTAGAGTAAGTTTTTGGTAAATGAGGTCAAAAATGGGTACAAATCGGTTACAAATTAATATCCACAATACTAATTGTTACGAATAGGTAGACAGGCGGAATTAGTTGTATGTAGTGTTGGGTTTAAGGTAGGCATAATAACCATTATGTAACCATTATATTGTCTCTCAATGATTATTTTTCTAGCTGAAGATTGTACGAATAGAGCCAAACCAGGCCCATAAATGGTCAGATCGATCGGTTTTGTGAAGGGGCTTGGCTTTGAGAAATTGCTACTTTCAGCTCCGTGTATTGTAATGACAATACCTTGGATTATAAGAGCAAAATTAGATTACGAGTCTCAGATGAACCCACATGGTCATCATTTTGAATTTAATAATTGTATTCTCAGCTGAAGATTATGCCAACAGAATAAAAATGGGCATAATGCTATGGCGTTATTCTGCTCGATTGAAACAAGTTTGTACCTAGAATAAAAATATTCTAAAAGCAACATGAAAAAAAGAAGAATTTCCGGAGGACTCCTTCTGGTCGCCATTTTGAATTTAACTATCATTTTTAATCTGACGACTAAGAAAATAGATTCAAAATGGGCAAAAGGTATCTGGCTATGATGCGAGACCCCTCGGTTATGATAAATTTGCACAATCAACTAAGAATAATGGTCTGTGCAACATGGAAAAAGAGGAGATTCAGATAACCCCACACAGCTGCATATTGAATTTAAACATCGTATTTTGAGCTTGGGGATAGGCAAATAGCTTCAAAATGGACGTAAGTTAGGCTATGCTAAGAGATCCCTCTGTTTTGATAAATTTGCACAAAAAGCGAAGAATATTGCCTTGAAGTAAACGAGCAAAATGAAAAAAATATGATTTTCAGAGGACCCCATATGGCCACCATTTTGAATTTCACCATCAAATCTTGATCTTGGGGATACGTAATTGGATTCAAAAAGAGCATAGGTTGTTGGCCTTGCTTGGAGATCTCCCAGTTTTGAAACATTTGCATAATGAGCTCAGAATAATGTCTTGGATTGTACGAGCAACGTCCAAAAGTGTGATTTTCTGACGACCCATATGGTCGCCATTTTGAATTTGATCATCAAATCTTGATTTTTGGCATATGTAAATAGATGCAAAATGGAAATGAAATGTTAGGCTATGCATAGAGATCCCTCCGTTTTGATAAATTTGCGCAGTGAGGTAAGAATAATGCCTTCAACTAGAGCAACATGAAAAATGTGATTTTCAGATTACCGTACCCATTTTTGATTTAAAACATATTTTAAGCTGAAAATTAAGCAAACAGATTCAAAATAGGCGAAAGATGCTAGGCTTCGACGGGAGATAACCTTTGCGTTAATAATTTGCACAATGAGGTAAGAATCCTGCCTATTATATGAATAACCCGAAAAAGGGCGATTTATAGATGAACCCACAAGAGCGCCATTTTGAATTAACGCATGATCGCTAATCACTAGAATTACAAAAATAGGTTCAATTAGCCAAATATAATATTCCAAAACTATTGAAAGTCTTTGCTCTCGAGTTTTAATCATTCAGGTGATACCGCGAATGTTCAAAGGGGCACTAAATTTCCGAACCCTCTATCGCCCAGGCCAGAAAGGGTTAACTCAAACTACTTCAAACTCGAGAAAGAAAATTTCGGACCAACAATTATCTTGATCGGGAAGGTTCAGTCTGTAAGAAAATGGATTTTGCCAAAATTCACATACAAACAAGCGCTGGATGAGCGCAAAGACCTCCGTCGAGGCAACAGGGTCCGTAGGGGAATACATCGCTGAATAACATAGGGCCGGTTGCCAAGCTAAATTTTGCATTTGTTGGACGTTAACTCCACCAATGGGAATTGGCCTGGGATTGAGAGTTCCCCACTAGCATGTCCAGCTAGGGATGTGGAAGTCACATTCGCCGCACATAAGTTTTGTCGGATTTCACGTTCTTGAAATAGTGGGGTATGGAATAGAGTATATTGATGAAAAACCTTGAATACTGCTTGAGACATTAGGCCCCTTCCCAACCCCACCTCCCCCTGAGAGGATGCCCCCACCCAACTCAACGCGTTAGCGGCAGAAATGAGACCCTGTGTGCCTAGTTGTACCAATTTGCTTGTGATTTTGTGCTATAGGCCCGACACAACACTTCATATTTTGTATGTGAACAGCATAGCATCATCATTGAGAGAATCCTCTACAAAACACACCTGATTTTACCGACACTCCGTTCTGATCTGCCTCAGCATCATGTGGTGATGATTCAATGCGCTCGGTATAATTTTGCATACTGGTGTTACAGGTCACCTTCACCATACTGTATCAATGACCATGGACTTGTACATGTATCACATTCATATTGAATGTTGATGGCTGATGAGAATATTGTCCATATGAAAGAAATGGCTGGATTCCAGCAAATAAAAAGTTCATACTAATCATAAACAACATACAGTTAATAATATTAACAAATAATTATGTGTATTCCTTGTCGACATAAATATATTACAGACAATATTTTGACTGAATCATGGTAACAGATATACACCTGAATCACATCATTTGTAGATCACTGTCCGGTTATCGCTTAACATTTAACAATTTCTGAAAATGACGGCATTTTAATATCTGTCCAACCTGATATAATTTACTGGCTTACCTATTCATAAATGCGTATTGGCTAAGATCACATTATGCCTTGTATATATACTGTGCGTATGGAGCTGTTTGTATCTTTGTTCACTGCTGAAGATGCTATAACTATTAGCAAAATATAAAGAATAAATTGTGATTCCTACTCGGAGATCTGTCTGTCTCTCTGCCCATCTTTCTTGTCATATATACCACATATGCAGCTGGTGATGGATCAGAAGCCTAATGAAATTGACTGACCTTCACCTGTTTTATCGAGGTCAAATTTAGCATTAGCAATACTTTTTAAAGGAGTGAAGATAGGCTCTCCAAATTCATAATACTTGTGCAATTGGTGACGGACTAGAAGCCTATCCCAGTTGACTGAATCTATTTTCTCAGGTTATATACTGTATATTATGATATAACATGAACTATAGCTAGGCAATCTAAATTGATACCACATATGCAACTGATGATGGACCTGAAGTCTATGGATATGACGGACATTGACCTATTTTCTCAAGGTCAAAAACTGTAAGTTAAGTCACATCTTAACTGCTAACATACACCTCAAATCTAACATTGTCATCATTTTGTTGTGGCTGTGGTTTTTCTTCCAGAACAATTTAGCGAATTTTGCATGTGTTTCAGTCTCATGCTTCAACAGCAACTTAAACCATGCTGTATCGGCTGACCTGTTGAAATAGCCTTCATTTCCTAGCTCTGACATACTGCATCACTGTCGAAAGAGTGATAGGTCACACAGCCAGTGAAGGTTCCCGATTTACATTGAATGTTGTTATTGCCGAAGTAGTATTAGCAGCATTTTACAACAACATTTCGCTGACTTACAGTGAAAAATTATAGTGAAAGGTATCTATTTTTTGCTGTTTGGCATTTTTATTTGCTGGCATGGTTTCAGATGGAATACAACAGCCTAATTCATACAATCAGGAATAAAAAGGGGGTTAAAATCTTTATGTTCAAACTTTCGTAGGAATTATAAAAGTGGCAATTTGAAATTTTATTTTTATTCGATTTGTTAATGTCGGTGATCCCATGAAACGCAAAATAAAGTTGGTATTGCCTCACACTGGGTTTCAACCATTGGTGAAGAAATCCCTTCTACCAGATTTGATTCCTGATCGCTCATCCTCCAGGGGTATCTGCCTCCCACTCTGTCCCATCCTAAAAACAATTGCCACCCCTAATAGGGGGTGTGCCCATATTGGGGAGATTTAAAGCCCTGCGAGTACCAAATTATGTGTTAAAAAATTGTCTGGGGAAATGCTCTTCGCCCGTGTTTCACACGAGCTTTCATTTCAATTGTGTCCAAAATCATTGCTTCAAAATTCCGTCGGGAACCATGACAAACCTTATTGGAAATCACAGGAGTCGTGGGTTCCCCATATGACAATTATTTGGCGGGAGATTTCACGTCGCATTCGTAGACCGTCTGATTGACGGAGGTAAAAATACTGAATTAACCTACACTAATATCTTAAATTCACCCCTACCCATTTTATTTACAAGGAATTTCACACAAAAATGTTTTAAATTGTTTTAATACTCATCTTTTGGCCATCTCTGGACGTTATTTGACCTCGAAGTGACCTGATAATGACCACAAATTGCCAAAGTTGTCTTAGTATCCACCCTACCTTGAACCATACTGCATACAATAGTAAATAACAAACAGCACAAAATATATGAATTAAAACAGACTTTTCCCTCATTTTTGACCTCATTTGACCATAAAGTGACCCTAAAATGACCTCCATTCCAATAATTAACGAGCTAGCCATACCTGTGTTAAAACCATACAGTACATAGAACCAATTTAGCGTGGATAGCCATTGGTAACAAACATCACAATAGAAATTAAATTGGGAACGATTTTCACCAAATTTGACCTTATTTAACCCCAAAATGACCTTCAATGTCCAAAATCCGGGTGGTATGCCCTCCCACCTTGAACCCTAACACACAAAGACCTAATTTAGCATGGGCACCCATTTGTAACAAACAATGCCATCAAAAGTTGCAGTTCGTGCCCTTGGCCGGCCTACTAATACGATTGAGATCCGAATTTTAAAAAAAAACCCTTTATGGAGTAACCTTCGTCCACACCGGACGCCACCCAGTAAAAAATAAATAAAAATAAACTAGCGTGTAAAAGCTCTGAAAACCTACGTCCGTAGCAGTGCGCCAAGCATCTCCAGCCAAGGTGTCGGAGTTCCACCCCTCCGTGCATAAAACCTACATGCGCAATGCAAGTTTGGCATAAATCAGTCGTGACGATTTGAACCACTGAGACTATGCCATCCAGGCCAGCGTCTGCAAAAGAAGAAGCAACGTTTTAACGATAGGCATGCGCAGGTCTGAATCAGGTAGAATTAACCATGCACGCTTTTACGAGCGTCATTCAATCAATGGTTTTCATTGTTCTCGTGGAAATACAACCTTTTCATTGAAACTGTCATTTTACAGAGCGATATAAAGAGTTAAATATATACATATTTCATATGATATACATTGGTAGATATAATAAAAACTTCTCTTTTTTAACGATATTCTCAATCACTGAATATTAGACTGTTAACTAATCAACGATTAGTTTTACTGACGAACACATTTTTAATCTAAATTGCTCATATTCACTCGTAATTAAGTGAATAAATGGTATACTAGTACGCGCGGTCGGAGCTGGCTGGGCTTCGAAGAGGACTCGTTTGCCTGTTGCACATTAGCATGACATGCCTGGTCATAATAGCCTATTATTCCATTCTTAGAGGCCCTCCCGGTTAGGGCAGCATGGTTTACTATACCATGTTTGTCTGGCACAGGAGGCAGATTAAAGTGCCAAACAAATTAGGCTCTCTGAGGATCCATTGTGATCAGTGTCTGTAGCGCCTAATTTTCAAAATTCGAAATTCAATTTTTTTTGTGGTTTTGTTTAGGTTTTTTTTTAGGGTTAGGTTTTTGCTGGGATATGTATGTTTGGGTCATCGTCGCCGTGTGACCAATAAGGTTAGGTACGACGTTAAACTTCAACCAACCAATCCAGTCTTAGATTTCAGCTCTTAGCAGAAAGCAAGTTTTATCTTATTTTTTAAGATCAGTGGTTTTAAAATTTTACATGGACAGATTTTTAAATGTACTGTGATACCGCTGCTGTGCAATATCATCGACACATATCGTGCAAACATAAGTTTATAATTTTGTCAAAAAGATCTCGATATGTGCAAAATGAGGCAAAGGAGTGCTCATTACCGCTTTCAACTCTGCAGTACTTTTTGTTGTCTTCAACTTCTGCCTTTTACCACCCGAGACACAACTAGGCCCATGGGCATATATAGAAAGGTGGTTCAGAAGATAAACGGTGTTGATCGAGGGATGGGACAGATAGTTACCATCCATCGCAAGTGAACTTTTCTTTGCATAATCTAGATTTTATTGCACTGTACTTCCATTTATAAATTAGTATTTTGTAATTTATGGCTCACAGGAAAAATAGTTTTTAACTGATTGTTACGATTGGCGAGTGAATAAAACATCAACATCAATGTCTATCGACATCTCCCCGTAGCTCAAATGAAATACTCAACTGATCCCGTGCTGCAGTCAAAATGTATGGGGCACGTTATGCAGGTCTGAAGAAATGAAATAATGGCTCCCTCGACAAAGCAGTTGTGTACTAACTATTACGCCGAAGCCCTGACAGGGACAAACAGAGGGAAACATTTATATCTTTGTCCTACCATATCATCTGTTTATTAAAGAAAATGAGACGTACATGTATAACAAAAAATAAGAAAAAAAATTCACTTGACTTTCAGCGGCACGAACTCCGCGACGAAAACGGGAGTGTTCGAATTTTATTGTTTCATTAAAAATGCTCCCATTTTCGTTTTATTAGGATGGAGAAAATCACGACAGTTGAAAAATCGGCCGTTTTCGAATTAAATTTGGAAGGTGAATTATTAGGGAAATTACCGTATAGGCCTACCCGAGTATCATTTTCAGTGAGTCTGTCACTATTGATGGACTCGGGCTGCAATAGTGGAGATAGTAAAACTCAAAAGAATAGCTGCTTCCTGAATAGCAGATTTCTTTCTTAGAGTTTCAATTCAAAATAGTATCTATTTGTTTGAAAAAGCTCCCCAAAAACACACGAAAAGCTGGCCATAATACCAAGCTGATTCATATGTAGTGGTACTAATATTATACATATACCCAGTACTGGTACTGAATGAAAGTATTAGAACACATGAGTGCTGATGAAACAACAAGTGGCAAGACATCCATCTCAGAATATTTCAGTTCTCAGACATGTCAGATACATGTAGTATTATTTCTAAGTTTAAGTTCAATTGATTCATTAATTTCACAACATACATGTTACATTGTACATATATTCCCAACACCAGTCCATGTGATGACCTAGTTTTAGCTTGACCACTTCATCAGAAACTAGACCCAGCATAGATACATGTACAGCCCCTAGAGCTATGGTAGGGCAGCTTTTTTACACATGTTCATGTTGCCTCCTGAACTGTATTTCTCTGGGCTGAGGTCAATCTTTGGAAGAGTGACCAAAGCAGGCTTCCATACTTTAGTGCGTATTAATCTGATATCTTGAAGGAAAACAATCAACAGAGTATTATTTAATACAGGAAAGGGGTCAAATACATGCTAATTGACTATATATAGGCCTACAAAGCCTCTCAACCACTAAAGGATAACTATTCTGGTCTGAGAAAGAATAAATAATTTGTAACTATTTTCATATGTGTACTTCGGACAACCCTAAAATCAGAAATTTTCTAGATCTGATAATAAAGGTGAGACAACTCACCTTTCTAAAAAATATGGCGGCTATGCTGGGCTGAGCACGAAGATAGGACTCAATTGTATCGATACAACCTGGAAACTGGGTGTCTTGAAGTCCAAAAATTTAACTTTAACTATATTATGAAGGTTGGTGGAAAGCGTAGATGTCTTTGTTTTGGACATATGTAATTTGAAATAAGCGTTGAACTGTGTTGGGACATTTTACATGTATATTACATGCAGAGGTACCTGTACGGATACATGTGTACAACCGTGTTTACCTGGGACAGCTGATTGAACGTGGGGCTCCAGAGGATGCATTGACTTGATATGGTCCATGGCACGGTCGAAAAAGGCAAAAAAATAAGAAACAAGAACAAACATTGTTACCGCCCGTAAATATGGCACAGGCACAATCAAATTTGATTCCAAACATGCCAAATATTACCCCGAACCAAGAGCCGGTTACATCTTTAGATACCACGGGACAGTTATATCGACAGGCGAACCAGGTAATATATGGTGCCGGCCACGGTGGAGACCTCCCCTCACCACCCTCTTACGGAGCGGTGCGTATGTTGTACCCCCAGCAAAATGAACAAAGAACAGCAAATCTGGAGAATGTATTGACAGATATAAACAGGTTGGGTAAGCTTGAACTTCTTGACGATATCAATCGTAGGCTAGGAGAACTGGAGAACAGAATGGTACTGTTTGATAACAACATTACAAGCCTGAAAAATGATGCGAGTAGATGCCTAGAAAGAGTAGAAGGGGTTGAATTCGAGGAGGGAATACTCGGTAACTTAGTAGCCACTTAGAGGAGGAAAATAGCAAGATAAAGGCCTGTTTATACTGAGCGCGATCGCGACCGCGACCTCAACCGCGACCACTGTTACTTTCCGCGCGAATCATCGTTCGTACTGAAAGCGGCGATACGCAAATGAAACTGGCGCATTTACGATTTGATCATGTCCGGCTACACATATCAGACAGCGACGTCATATGTATGCCTTTTGACCTCGCACTCTGATTGGGTAATGCCAATCGTTCGCGCGAACTGTTCCTAAAAATTCGCTCTGGAGGCAATGTTCACGGATTTCCGCGCGAACTAAAATTCGCCCGCGTTCGCCGTTGGTATAAACGACTTCACTCAAATAGCAGTACATCAATCAAATGCGATCGCCGCGTTCGCGGTCGAGGTCGCGGTCGCGTTCGCTCTCAGTATAAACAGGCCTTAAGGGCAGAGCGGACAGATCAGAAATCTAGGTCTATGAGAGATAACCTTGTATTTGTGAATATCCCAGAAACAACAGGGGTAGAACCCGAGAATACAGAGGACGTTATCAAGACATTCATTAAAGACAAACTTGATATGGATGAAGAGAAATCTAACAATATCGAGTTTGAGAGGGTCCATAGGTGGGGATATCGGGGTGCCAGACCACGACGCATCATAGCTAGATTCCATCGATATAAGGAGAGGGAGGAAGTGAGATCACAAGTTTGCAAAGAATCTGAAAGGAACTGATTTTTACATTAATGAGCAGTACCCAGCCGAGATTATGGAGGAAAGACGAAAGCTCCTACCAGTGATGAGGGAGGCAAGAAACGATGGTAGGCTTGCTGTACTTTCGTACGATAAACTGTATATTGACAACAAATTATACGTAGCACCGCGGCGAGTTCGCCAGTCTTACACGAACCAGACCGACAGGAGGGGGGCTAAATTTACGCATAACCGTAACAACGTGGAGTTAAGGACGACAGTTGCCGATCACAGACAATGTATCAATAGGTTTAGTGTGCTGCAAGATACCCAGGGCAATAACGAGGGGCCGATGGGGATGGAAGGAACCAGCTAGTACGGGGGTGGAGCACAGACTACATTTACACCAGAGATCACAGGCAATAATGTCCAACACAAAACACTTTCTATATTAGTCCTAAATGTATGTGGGCTAAAACACCGAATTAACTGTGAAGAATTCATTAATACGCTAACAAAGTATGATATTGTAATGCTAAGCGAAAGTAAGACAGATGACGCAGACATAACTGAGCCGGAGAATGAATTTCGAAAATTGGGTTACCAGATATATCTTAAAAATCGTACCGGTAAGCATTTATCTACCCGTAGATCAGGTGGAATCGTAACTTGTGTGAAACAGCCGTTGACCAAATGAGTCGCTGAACTTAAAACTGATTCCAAAGGTGTCCAGTGGTTTGAAAAAAATAATGAAATCTTGAACAGGAACATACTGATAGGGAATATATACATACCCCCAGAAGACTAAATATACTCATCTGTTGATATGTTTACAGAGATAGAAAGCGATATTATTGAGTTGCGTGGTGATAAGTACCTCTGTCTATGTGGAGACTTTAACTCCCATAAAATGAATAATAACGATTATGTGCAGTTCGACGAATTTGTGTGCAGTCAAAATAATATGGACGAAGAAACGATTGGCGGTGTAAGACAGTTGACCAATTTTGATATAGGAGTTGAAAGGGTGTCACGTGACATACATCGGGTTGATAGCTATGGTAAGAGATTACTGGAACTATGTAAATCACATGGAATATTTATAGCTAATGGGAGAATTGACAAGGACAAGAATATTGGAAAATACACCACTACGAAACGTGCTGTTGTTGACTGTTATCTGCTGAAGTACTGTCTCATATGTGTTCATTTGAAGCGCATGATTTTGACCCTTTATGTTCAGACATTCATTGCCCTATTGACGTGTGTTTATCAACAAATATATCTGTGAATAGATCAAACATTAGTCATAATGAGCATAGCAAGCCAAATCCAAGATTTATCAAAGAAAACTAGTCAGAATTTTGTGATGAGTTTAATCCAGAGGCTATTGAAGCAATAATTGTTCAAATAGAACATAATCAAGTGGATATTGATGATGTTTGTAATGAAATTGTTAATATGTTTACGTCGGCTGCAGCTAAATCATTTGGAGAAAAGATAAATCATACTGTAAAGATTTCTTACCGCAGGGATAAGCCTTAGTTTAATAGTGAATGTCTGCGTGCACGCCAACATTTTAATAGAGAGAAATTTATACAGAAGAAATAGAACCGACAGAAATCGCTTGATTATGATTGAAGCAGGGAGAAGTTATAAACGGATAATGAATAAAGCCGAAAGGGAATATAAGGAGTTGCTAGTGAAAAATGTTGCTGACCACGACCAATGTAATTCGAAAGACATATGGAAGTTGTTAAATGGCAAGAAAAGCAACGATTGTAAAGCTAGTATTAAGTCTCTAGTGGAACATTTTAAGTGTGAATATTGCAGATTCTCTTGATGAAGATGATGATATTGAGGGAAATATTGATATGGTTGTTGATAGCCAAGATAATGATGTGCTTAATGCAGCTATAACGGAAGAGGAAATAGAACGGGTAGTAAATAACTTAAAAAATGGGAAATCTGCTGGGGTGGATAGTATATTGAATAAATTATCAGATGTACATTTTCTATGTTTAAAAGTCTGTATGTTATATTATTTAATAAGATTTTGGATACTGGCAAAATACCAGAGATTTGGTCTAGAGGAATTATTGCTCCAATATTTAAGAAAAATGGAGATCCCCAGGAACCAAGTAGTTGTAGTGGTATAACTTCAATTAGTTGTTTGGGTAAAGTTTTTACAGGGGTGTTAAATAACAGACTAACGTCATATGTAGAAGAAAACGATCTCCTTCTCGAGAATCAAGCTGGTTTCCGCAAGGGTTATAATGTTTCTAAAATCTCTCATCGATCTGTTTTTGCACAAAAAGTCCAAACTATATTGTGCGTTCATTGACTACCAAAAAGCATTTGACTCGATATGGAGAGCTGCATTGTGGAAAAAGCTGCTGCAGTTGGGTATAAAGGGTAAAATATTGAAAGTCATTCAAAATATGTATGATATGAAATCGTGTGTGAAGGTAAATGGATGTATATCCGAATATTTTACCAGTGCTCGGGGTGTACGCCAGTTAGAGAATCTATCTCCTTTATTATTTTCTCTTTTTGTAAATGATTTGGAAAGCTTTTTATCAGATTGTGGTAATAGAGCAGTAGAATTAGAATGGGATAGTGTTGAAATCATGTTCAAATTAATGTTATTATTGTAATTTTTTCACAAAGCAAATTAGGTCTTCAAAAAGGGATTTAATGTACTTAACGAGTACTGTAAAAAACGGAAGCTGGTTGTAAATATACCTAAAACAAAGGTTGTGATATTCAGTAGGAGGCGAGTTAATAGCAGAAATATGCAATTTATATACTCTGGAAATGGTGGATTACTTTAACTATCTAGGGATTGGGTTCGCCTTTAATGGTAATTTTAATCAATGTGTAAAACAATTGGCAGAACAAGGCCGCAAGGCAATGTATGCACTGATTGGGAAATGTAGAACGCACCGATTACCACTGTCACTACAGCTTAACTTGTTTGATATCCTGGTGTTACCTCTATTATATAACTGCGAAATTTGGGGATATTCTAATTTGGACATAATTGAGAAAATACATCTATCTTTTTGTAAGCATATACTGGGTGTGAAGATGACCACTATGTCTGCTATGGTTTATGGTGAATTGGGTAGATACCCACTTAGAGTAATAATTCATTCAAGAATGATAAATTTCTGGTTAAAGTTAGTTTATGGTAAAGAAAATAAATTAAGTTCCGTGATGTATCAAACCATTTATCTCCTGCATGAGAGAGGGATTTACTCATCACCATGGATCTTGCAGATTAAAAACATATCAGATAAATGCGGTATGACAAATGTATGGTACGATCAGGATAGAGTTAAATCTAAATGGGTTAGCCATTCAGTTAAATTACGATTGTGTGACCAGTTTAAACAAGATTGGCACGCTACTATATCTGAAAGTACAAAGTGGGACTTGTATAAGCTATTTAAAACAGATTTTAGATTTGAGCGGTATTTAAACGAGCTACCATTACGGTATAGGGTTTGTATGTCTCGTTTTAGATTATCTAGCCATAATTTGCCGATTGAAACTGGGAGGTACAGTAATCGACCTCGGGAAATGCGATTGTGTATTTTGTGTGATAAAACTAAGGTGGGGGATGAATTCCACTTTCACATCAGCACAATGGATTATATCTGGATCATATTTTCTCTGCCTAACAGTAGTAGGCATTTTACCCATAGTATCGACAATATCGGTACGGGAAACCGTATTTGCTTACGGAAACCGGTATATCATGTTATGGACATATTTTGATATAAAATCGCTAGTACACAACGGACAAGTCACGCTCAACTATCATAGCACCAGGTTGTAGGTCTGATCAAAATAAATTCAATACACGTCAGACACGCCATGAAAACAATAACAAGCCGTCTGGCACATGGATGGCAAAGTAGCCCTTGTTGGCGTGACCAGGGGATGCTCACGCCATTGGGTCTCAAAAACCGAGCTAAAGCGCGCGAGCAACAACAACATTCCATTTCATGTAATTCGATTGAAATAGATATTTAAAACGTAGCTTATACCATCAACTTCAATACTGCACACACACACAAACTCCTCACGAAGGCACAGAGGGTAGTAAAAAATAAGTGACTCGGGGTTGTTGTTGTTCCTCGGGACAAACATAACGTCTTTCCTGCTCAACTCCGTGAGCACGTGTTGTTCTGCGGAAGCCCAAGACTCTAACCGTGGGGTTTACCCGCGCACGTGTTCGGAAAGAAATTCGTCCACTGGTCATCAATTCCACGAAATATTCAACCAAATGTAATTCCGTAACAAAATTCAAAATTTCGGTTATGTCCTTCCTGGACAATTTTGCCCATGTTGTTGACCAGTCATTATCGCTCTTTCACATTTAATCGAATACACGTGCCTTCCCGGGGACATAACAACAGAATTCATGTGCTTCGGTCTGTCCTCAGAATTTTTTAGACCGAATAAAATCGAAACTTGTAAAATAGGAAAAATCGCAACTTCTTAAAAGATGGACCAAAATGTAATTCCGTAACGCAGGTTTGCTTAACCACATTTATCAATTTGAAACTTTACTTGATGGAAATCAGATATAATGTAGTCCAGGCGCTCAGGATTCGAATAAAATCAAGAATTAAATGAGAAACGTTCGAGTTTTGATGGAATATATATGTAACCTACACGTCTTCATAAGGAGGTTAATTCACTGTAATTCCGTAACGCGGTATTCGAATGTCACGTGACCAGGTAGAAAACAATTGTATTTCCTTTTTTTTCTCTCATCCTACAGTTCTTAGTAATAGAATTAGAAAAATGATATTCCAAAACAGATTTTCCCATGGACGAGTAATAACAGGGGTTCAGAAGAAGAAAAAATATGGGTACCTTGTAATTCCGTAACGCTGGAATTGATGACCTAGACAAGTTATTCATAGATGAAGTAAAATTTGAATTCAGCAAATGAACGTTGATGCAAATACTGACGCCATGTACCTGTTCTGTAATTACAGAAATCCGGTTTTGTGTGAGGAACAGACACTTTGGGGACCGATGGTGGAGGTTTTGAATACAAACAAAGCCAAACAAAGCTAAACATTTGTTGTACCAATTACAAATTTTAACTCAACCTGAAAGATGGTAGTAGGTGGTAATCAACACTATCACTATCACACCATAATTCTGTCTGTCTCCTTCGGGAGGGCCAATCTGCTCCAAGATCGTTCAGTATCTGCGTATGCTATAACATCGCCAACACTCACATAATTCAAGTGACCTAAATGTTCAAGAAAATATAAAACGATATCGGGTATGATTATTTTATTTCTAGATCTGTCACCTTATTCTCGTGACATAATGACACGTGAATTTAATTTGTTCTGATAGAAAATGGGCCGGTTTTGTTCTGTTATCCTCATTTGCTTCAAAATTTTGTATCCCCAAATTTGGGGGGGGAGGGATCAGTTTTCAAATAATTTTATAACTGTAATTTTATAAATTCCGAAATTGTGTATTAGCAACTGAGCTGGAAGAATTTCCTGATTTTATAACAGCTTTTGTTGGCATTTGTGGGAAGTCGATGCTGGATCGACATCGGCCCTTACAGACTGGTATTTAGTGTTAAATGCCGTCATTTTCATCAGACGATGATACAGCTCACCAATCCCCAGTGTACGAGTTGTCACAGCGAAACAGCTCACCAATTACCAATATACGAGTTGTCAGAGCATTTCCATCATGCTAGGGGCCATGTGGTCATATCATCGAAGTTGCCACATGAACAGGTACAATAAAAGTGTACCGGAGATACAACACATATCACGAATCGTTAGATTCTTGGTATGTGCTTTAGAATAGGTTAACCGGAAGACTATGCTGTGAAGTCATGTGGCTCTGTCAGTATGTCGGCACCTCTTCCCACTTCCCTTATATGTGTTGTAATTTAACTCCAAGTTGACACAAAATCAGTGTCACAAAACGGCGGTTCCATTCAATTATGACAATAAACGAACATTATAAAACATTCTGATCTTTAATCGGACTGCGAATGAAAACCATTTACCGAGATACACACGAGATAGAACTGAGAATCATTAATAATCTGCATTGCCATGTATAGGCTACCGTGTGACTATCAATGGCTGATATTATATAACGCAAAGAGGACAGAGGGGAATCGACGGTCAAGTTCGCCTGCCCACCTGGCGGTTAGCTGGAGCCCTGCGGATATAAATGGATCATGCGCATTTGCATTCGACGGCCACAGTCAACCAAATTGGGGTTGAGAAAAAGATTTGGGTCACCAATGTCACGCAACGGATTTTATCGCCATTTTATTAAATATAAGAAGCAAGACATGAACGACATATGAGACGCTGACAAAACACAGTGAAAGTGAAAGTTTTACGGCTTCCAGCAAACCTCTTTCCCAAGGCTAACGTAATCGTTAAAATATAATAAAAAGTGCATCTATTTGAAAGATACTGCACTTCTGTTATGGCAGAAAAATTCTTGGTGTATGTTTTCGGCATACGTCCGCGGAATTAGGAGAATCGCTCTGGCTAGTGAAGATTTTAGCGAAGAGAATTTGGGTGAAAGAAAATGGCCGTCTGAAAAGCACGAGAAATCTCGCCAGTCAAACCAAAAACAGAGATTGCGCGAGAGCAAGTATAAAATCTTTGATCTTTGCCGCTTTCCGAATCCCTCGTTTAAAAATCCCTCTTACTACCTATCTCACTCACGCTTCAATTGTACCTATTCATACAAACACCGCCAAGGTGTCGACCGTATCCAATTTTGTAGCCCACAAATAGGGGTGAACTTACTTCCCTCGTTTGGACCGTTTTTTATCTGGTGGTCGCATAGTTAATCATTTTCTAACAGATGACTTGATAGGGCTATTAAATCATCGCTCTGCGATATTTATAGCCAATATCGCTCGAAGCCGGTGCTAGGAGCAGTGTGGCCATATTATTCAAGATTTCCACATGAACATCTACAATAAAAACGTAGCTGGGATACAAATCATCACATGGATCACTGTTGACTCTCGTGATGTTTTAAGAAATATGTAGTCAGTTTATTTGTCTGTGGGATCATATGACTTCTCCTCAGAACGCCGACATCGGTTTTCCCCGCCCTTTGAATAGGCGGTGCAGTAGTTACTCATTACTACTGACTGTGAAGACTAACAATTGTCACTACTCATTGATAACCGCAATTGCACTGTGGAGACTCTTAACAGCGGACATTACTCAGTGACAACAAAATTGGTCACCACTCAATGTGGAGACTATACCATTGGTCGCTACTCATAGATGACCGCACTATGGAGAATCTAACATTGGTGGCTGATAATTAATGAATACCCTGTAAAAATTCCAACAGCTGAAATTACTCATTGTTGATGGCCACACTGTGCAGACTCTATAAACATTGGTCACTGCACTGTGGAGACTCTTAAGGACTCGAGGCCCGGGGAATAGACTCAAACTATAGATATTTTTTTCTTTGGATATTTCAAAATTTGAAGAAAAAACCTATCAAGTGTTTCTGTTATTTTCCTTAAAAAATGTTTGCAAACGTGAAATTTCAGCTCTCAAAAAATCACTGTCTGTGGAAGAACTCTGCGCTGTGGGGATTAGTGTTCATTGCTCACAGTAAGTGTTAACGCCTGCTGTGACTTCCGCACCTGGGTTAATTACTTGTAATTGCAATACACACAATTCACGCGCTGGGCTCATTTATTATAATTAGTTGTTCTTCTACTACATTCATGCCAGAGCAGCCATCGTTTACAAAATATTGAGCAGGAAATTATATGGTCTATCTCAGAGTTTTCGCGCCACATGACAAAATAAAAAAATACAAACATACTGCTCAGGTGGTCAACCATTTCCGGAAAGCATGTGGTATATGCAGATATATATATTGCGAATTTGCGTAATGTTTTTCATAATATCTCACTCGACATTCTATCAACATATCTTACTTGCCAACACAATCATGGGAAGAAAACGTTACAAGATTAGTAGGACACTCATGCAGGCAAAAAGAAACTTTGATAAACATTATTACACGACTCCTGCTGTTCGGTCATATATACCTGCGATTCAGTATTACTTCATACTGCATTATCGCATTATACATGCGGCAAATGTAGAAAGTGAGGTATTCATTCCAAATAAATACTTTACGTATTCACCATCGTACATATAATTATAAAAAAGGCAAACATTATTCCCGCAAATTGTATACTTTCGCGATAATAGTAAAGTTTTTTTGTTCCACACCGGAAATGGCCGCTGCCAGTTTTTTCTCGTTTGAGGTCTGTAGACTGACCAGTTCCTGTTTTCTTCTCTTTCCTTGAGCTAGACCTTTTTCAGTCGGCAATTAAATCCATGAATGTCCAATTGCCGCAAATCACATCTCTGTAAGCCTTCTATAGAATGCTCCACGTCTACTCAATCACCCGCGGTGAGGGATTTCGGAAGGTGTGAAAACTGACCAACGGAGCATATTCCAGCATAAAAATTCATCTTCGTGACTGGTTTTCTACACTTTCTCAAAATATATTGTTCCAAAGTGATTAAAGAACGTTTGGTCTATAATCCCTATATGTTGTGTGAGAATATTGTGTCATTATCATGAAGTAGCGGATAATAATTACAGAATATCATCTGAAAAGTAGATTATTTTTGTTTACGGTCTATATCCGACATATTTTTTTACACAGCTGGTACATACAAACTTGCTAATAACTTCTCTATTTTTCATCCGATCATGTCAATTTTTGGGGAGCATAATATATACATAACAGTCCGAACGATGTGTCTCAGTTTTTCAAAATGTTGCTTTGTTTTGAAGTTATTGGAACTTGAAATAGACTTTCATTTTGTTTCAAAAAATAAACTTTACAACGCTCTCAAACTTTTTCTAAGAGTTTAAAAAAAACCTGAGACACATTCGTTTGGTTTGAAAGGTTTATTATCACCATGCAAAATCTCGGACTCGTTACTTGTAAAATAATAGGTGAAATTAGCGATATAAAAAAGACATTATTTGATTGAAATAACTGTTTTCTAACTGCAACGAAACCGGTGAAATAAACGTAAGAATTAAATTCTTACTTTATTTGGAACGCCCGAATCGTGATCTTTCCAACCATATAAAACATATATATGTATGTGAAGTGGTTGTGATGAAATGATACAGAATGCACGAGGGTGTCTAGTATCAGGCGGTATCCCGGGCCTCGAGTCCTTTACAGCTGACACTACTAATTGATGACCGCACTGGTGAGAATATAACAGCTGACACTACTCATTGATGACCGCACTGGTGAGAATATAACAGCTGACACTACTCATTGATGACCACACTGGTGAGAATATAACAGCTGACACTACTCATTGATGACCGCACTGGTGAGAATATAACAGCTGACACTACTCATTGATGACCACACTGGTGAGAATATAACAGCTGGCACTACTCATAGATGACCGCACTGGTGAGAATATAACAGCTGACACTACTCATTGATGACCGCACTGGTGAGAATATAACAGCTGACACTACTCATTGATGACCGCACTGGTGAGAATATAACAGCTGACACTACTCATTGATGACCGCACTGGTGAGAATATAACAGCTGACACTACTCATTGATGACCACACTGGTGAGAATATAACAGCTGGCACTACTCATAGATGACCGCACTGGTGAGAATATAACAGCAGACACTACTCATTGATGACCGCACTGGTGAGAATATAACAGCTGACACTTCTCACTGATGACCGCACTGGTGAGAATATAACAGCTGACACTACTCATTGATGACCGCACTGATGAGAATATAACAGCTGCCACCACTCACAGATGACCGGATTGTTTACTTTTCATTGATGAGCGCACTGTGGATTCTGTAGTGGACCCTGTCCGCTACTTTACGAAACATATATAATTGCATAATTCGCAATGAGTCCTTAATGCATGCATATGTGTACAGGATGTGAGTAACCGTGTTAGTCTATGAGGGATATGACGATAACCGGGCAGTGACACCATTTGAAACTAACTGAATTTGTTAGACACTGTGCAATGCTAAACTATTACATACGTGCGCATTTAGTAGTTTTTAATGCCTCATTCACACAAAAATGGGCAATTTTTAGCAGTCATACTTATTGAGCATTTCCTAGCATATAAACTTATCAAATATGTATGAATGAACACAAGGTCTAGAGAATCTACCTGCCACTTTGTGATATGAAAGCTGCCGTAAAAGTTGGCTTCCGTGTTGTTCCCCAGAGATCAAGCCATGGAGTCTTTGTTTACGAGTGTGATCTGTAAGCAGTAACGGTAAAACGATTTTTTTATTGAAAGTTTGTAATGTCATTGTTAAAATGGTATTATAATAATAAAACTAGCAATAATAATTTTATTCAATCTGGGATGCTTGATTAGCACGAAGGCTATATAACATAGCATGTTAAAAACTTTCACACACTAGCATGGCTAGATCCAACGTTTAAGAATTCGAAACTTTCGTCATTATAATTTGAATACTGACAATTTCAGAAAATAAAAATTTTAATTTATATAAAAAATAATTATATCATGCCGTAAATTTAAGTGTAGGATATGAAATATACACGAAGGCAAAGAGGTAATGTAATGACTACCCGAAATTTACAATGGATGAATCTTGAATTTCAATAACCGATTTTTCAAACTAAAAACATTTGAACATCTTATTTTATCTGGCAAGTAGTTCCAAATCTCACCCCTGGAAATTTGAGGCTTTCACGAAAAAGCTCGCATGCGGGACGGGGCAAGACGAGGTCTCCTCATACTCCTGCTCTGGTTCGACTGGGGACTCTCTTAAAAGAGTCGGACAAGAAATCAGGGGCCAAATTATTGCATATTTTCTACATTAAGATAGACTTGTGTAAATTGATCATTTGTCGAAGTGGAATCCACCTCATTTCCAAAAAAAAGTCGACAGTAGGATTTCTAGGCGGTGCCTTTAGCATTATTCTGGAAGTCCGTTTTTGAATTTCGAATAAACTGTGAATCAATCCAGTATCTGCGTTACCCCAAACCGTGTCGCAATAATCAAAATTCGGCAGGATTAAGCGTGAGTAATGGGACAACATCTCTTAATTTGTAAAGTAGGTAAAGGTTTCGAAAATTTTTGCAACACAAGGCATTTATATGGTATTGAATTGGAGCGATATGCAAGAGGTGGGAAAAATTGGCGACGTCTCGCGACTAAAACGCAACTATATGACTCTACAGGAAAGCTTCCCTCGGCACCTCACATTCAGAACCGAGAATACGGTGGATTCTCGGACGTAACCTTAGTATCTCAGCCGCGCTTTTATTGTGTGAGTTCATGTGGAGACTATGAAGTATCCACACACAAGCCGAGGCGCTGATCAAATGTGACAACTATGATCTTTGACTCTGATACCCTCTCTATCGGCACGCCTTCAACGTGGATGGAAATGGTGGATAGATCTAATAACCTTTGTCTTTTGCGTAAGATAAGGAATACAGTTTTCAGCACATTTAGGATGAATTTGTTCCTTTTCATCCACAACGTAAGGTTGTCCAGATCAGACTGAATTTTAGACTGCATTATGTAGGCATTTATCAGATGAATATATACTTGTGTGGTCAGCGAACATATTCACAGTAGTGCTCCACAGACTGATAAATCATTAACAAATACCAAGAACATTGAAGGACCTAAAATAGGCCCTTGTGGTATTCCTACATTGACGATGTCTGACTCCGATATACATATTTTTATAGAAACAAGCGGACGCCGGTCTATCAGGTAGGACTCAAACCGTGCATATAATTTGCCTCTAATTCCCGAGGCAGACAACTTTTGTAATAGAATGCCATTGTCTACAGTGTCAAAGGTTTTCTTTTAAGTCTATCAAGACCGTAACACAGACCTTTCCTTCATTAAAGCAGCTGAGAAAATCATCATAAAGTTTAATCAATGCTTTAGTCGTGGAACGTCCTTGGCGAAAACCAGACTGACATGATGAGAACCAGTCCCTCTCTTCCAAAAAAACTATTTACACTATGATGGACAATTATTTTCCTTACCAACGGAAGCACCGAGATAGGACGATAATTATTTAGGTTGGATTTTTCATCGGACTTGAAAAGTGAGAACACTCGAGCTATTTTCCATTCATTTGGAACTATCCCGGTATGTAATGAAAAATTTACAACATATGTCAGCGAGGGCAAAATGACAGGACATGGCACTTTTACCAGTCAGACACTTATACCATCAAGCCCAGTGGCTTTGGAATCCGACATGGATTTTATTTCGCTATTCACGAATTCTTGACTAATAGACGGTAAGTCAACAGAATCTGGACATTTTGTAAACTCGATAGGGTCTATATTGTCACTCAGGCTGCTAGTGATTGATCAGTACTGGAGAAATAATTGTTAAACTCCGCTGCAATGTCTTCCGGTTTGTCCACCTCGCGGTCACTGATAATAAGTTTCTCTGGCACATCCGGGATCTTACGCGGTAAAACATTTCTTATTGTTATCCACAGAGACTTTGCATCGGATTTACATTCATCGATTGCATTTTTGAAGAATTCTGATCGCACTCGTTTGTTGAGGCCAACGATAATTTTTGTCTGCTTTTTATACAAATCCCACCGAGATTGCTGTTTTGTTGATTGGAATTTTCTGGGTATCTATTTGGAGGATTGCTTTTAAGATTTGGTCGTTTACCCAAGGAATCTAAGTCTTTTTCACTCTCCTATACCTTAGAGGGGCGTGTTTATTTACAACTTCGAAAAATAGATCTTTCCGTGTTTCCCACGCATCATGCGGAACCGTGAAGGCGTCAATTACCGACCATGGGAGCTCCGATAAATCTTTAACCAAATCAGATAAAACGAACTTCGTTCATTACATTCAGAAACTGCTCTTCACCCGAGCCTTCTGTCAGATCGTAGTTAAATCGCTGACCTCGATTGATTCTGGATCTGGGGTAATAACCTCTAGTAATTGATGTAATCGAAGAAACCGGCATCACTGTCGGGCGATCTGTAAACACAAGTAACGATGAAAGATTTAATCGTAATTCTGCACTAACAGTTTCCAGGTTGTCAATAGCCAGGTCGGATCTTTTCATAAGATAATTTGTCACTTTTGTACAGAGGTACGCCTCAGCCTTTAGGATCGTCTTCTCGGTTCCGGCGGACGATTTTTAACCATTTATTTCTAAATCCTCGTCTGAATGTTTTTCTTCGTTGGCTCACGATTCACTATTGGCCAGTACATCAAATTTATGAATTGATAGGAGGATTTTCACTTTATCGAGTTTGTGGAGAATACTGCGCACATTTAAATGGGCTACGCTGGACCCCTCGGTAATTCATGAATATTAAATAGCTGGCGTGTGGTTTTGATCGGTTCATTGTTCCCAGTTGTTATGTCACCAGTTTGGTCACTCGTATTCAGGTCACACTCCCGTGAAAAGAATGAGTCCTCTATGTTGAATGGTACACAGTTCTCACAATACCAGTCACCTGCACCTCTCCGTAAATCGGCTAATAAAGCACTATTCCTATCCATACATGTAATATGAAATACACCAGCACAATTTGAGCATGAGATGTCGCCTTGCATTTGATTCACTTCTACACTACATACATCACAAGGACCAGGACAGAGTTCTATGTCTCCACTCAGTAGCAACGGCATTGAAGCCAGGTAAATAACAGGTGATCGGTGTTCATACATACATTTTAGCTCGTTCCTGCTTTGTTGTTCCCATGTACAGACTCTTACTGGCAGACTGTGAAGCTCCATAATCCCAGAATAGCGTACAATTTCACATTAGTATGTTATCAGGAAGTCTCCAGTCGGATCAACCAACTTGTTATGAAAAGTCAGGGCACCAGTTTCACATCTTTTCGGATAAATTTGGCATAAAATGGTAAAAAATGCAGATAGAGAAAAACACCCTACAACGGCCGCTATATTGCCTATATATGTGTACGAGAGGCACGAAAGGGTTCATATTCATGCTAAGTTTTGGATGCATTGATGACTTCTTCGACAAAACTCCATACATAACTGCCAGTGAGACGATACAGGGGTTGGATGTTGGTCCTCTGTTGACCATATGCGATCTTTGTGCAGAAGTAAAGTACCAATCAGCTATTTCATTTCATTGTTGGATCTTTCATACCCTGGTGAAATTTCTTTGTGAGTTCTGGATGGATGTTTGCATATACTGGCTAACAACGGATGGCATAATGTGAGATATACGCTATATAGACAATCTTCTCGCTGTGGATAATCGCTATATAAATGACGCAGTGAAGAATATATATCCACCTTCACTGGATTTGAAGGAAACTACAGGTAGCCCTACAGGCACATCATATTTAGACCTATATCTCTATAAAAATGAAGCGGGCCTTCTCTCTTGCGACTGTATGACAAAAGAGATGATTACAATTTCGACATCGTAAACTATCCCTTTCTGGACAGTAATATTCCAGTGGGACCTGCATATGGCGTATATTAGTAGCATTTGCTAGATCCTGTGTTAAATGTGACGATTTTAATCAACGTCACAAAACATTGTTGCAGAAAATTATAAAACAGGGCTACACCACCAAGCGCCTCCACTCAAAGTTTCTCAAACTTGACGATACATGGCTGCATGCTGATAAAGCAAAAATATGAGCGTAGCGTGCAAAGATCTATCGCGTTACGTTTGTAACTTGTGTCTAATTCCGCTTAACCTGGGTTAGCTGTATGAACCCATGTACTTCAAGATCCTGATGGTACTCATATGAACAGTCACAATCAAAGCGTGACTGAGATACATCATTCTTTAGATGACGACTTTACAACGAATATTATGGATTAAGAATACTGATCAGCGATACGGATTTGATATTTTTGGAATATCATGGTGTCTTGCCGGCATCATTGAAAACTGTTGACCGCTTCCCTCTTGCAGAAAACAAGCCTATGTTTATGTATACTATGATTGTCTTTTTGAATTTGATGCTAATACTGTTATATGGAATATGGAATAGGTCTTTGGATTATGGACGCGGATATTCTTTAATGGACGACGGCTGAATTATGAATGACGGACCAAGACGCTTGTAATCCACCGGATTTAGTTTCGTATAAATTGGGAGCCTTCTTCCACCTACAGAAGGGGACACGTTGTATATTACCTAATGAACATTTCTGTAAACCATGGTGTTAGTTAGTAACAATTTTATCTATTTTACCTATAAACAAACTACCAGGAACAAGGAAACGAAAGCATGTTAACATTTTCCTCTCATTATACATACACGTACACGCTGATTTAGCTTTCTGCCGCTAACAAACATGCACATGACACATTCTCCGTGTAGCGAACATGGAAAACCAGTGTGGAAGTTACACATATATCCGAAAACAGATTAAAAAGAATGTAAAAAAACACATGATGTACTTCATGCTTATTGCTACTATATATTTTTCTCTTGCTATATGTCTTGAAACATCAACTGTATTTGTACATTCAAATAATCTTTAAACCTATTGTACTAACCATGGAATATGGCTACGTATTCGATGATTGATTGGCGATCACATTCCCACGGCTTGGACAAATCATCAAATGACCAATAAAACCAGACAATGGTAGCTAAGAGCTGCGGTGTGTTAGCGGACTTGGTGATATTTTCTGGGGAGCATATCTCCTATCTGGACATGTGGCAACCGAACAGAGATCAAAACACACGTTGGTTGATTATGGTGAGTGTCGTGCGAGGAATTCAGATTATAGATATGGCGCAAGTAATTTGCTTTATTCGCTATTATCACGTGTAGTCACAGTGAATGCAAATTAATTACAATAGCTCAATCTCCATGTGATGGCAATGGCTGTGAGACGTGAAGCTGAAGACACGCGCGTTACTTCGCTGGATGGATTCGGGGACTCGCTTATTACATTTTGCCAAACATACCATGGACGTTTGACGTTTACGGGTAGCGTCTGATTCAATCTGGCTTGATCAGTAACGTTATTTGCATATCTCTAATAGAGAGAGAGAGAGAGAGAGAGAGAGAGAGACACACAGAGAGAGAAAGATGACTTGGCATTCGGAGTACTGATAACCTGTTCTATAGACATGTGGTCCTGCCATTCATTGTGTCTAAACGAGCAGCTACAAGAAAAGCTTGGCTGAGGTATAAAAAATACATGAATATTTCTTTCTAGTTTTTGTTTTTCAGAACGACCTACATACACAATGATTAGACAGTTCTCAGCTCTTATTAGCTGCTTTCCTATATTAACAACATCCCATCCCAGCACGGCTGCAAGTATAAGAAATGAATATGACGTATATTGACGTTTGTAGGACTTTGTTGCTATATACTTAGCGTGGGAAGACGTGGGAGGATACTGATGACAACGATTCAATCAGGGTCAAGTCCTTTATAAAACTAAGATAACGTTATCATGTATAACAAACTCATCAACCGATATTCCTTGCTGCGTTTTACCCGTGTTCTTTTAGCCCAGATCTCACCCACCTGGGGGTCACATATAACGAAAAAAACTTTATATATTACACATTTATCTAGTAATATATCGATTTTCTTCTCCAGGTGGTATTATTTTAGTGAATATATATGTGGTTAGGTACAATTTTGGCCTTCAAAATGTTATATTTTGTTGGGGGGTGGGGGGAGGGGAGGGGGCTGTTCTATTTGGCAAAATTAACAGTATAATGGAACATTTTGAATTTCGGGAAAAATAAACTTTTAAAATTTTATAAAAAGTAAATCATTTAAATTGGAATAACTTCATACCTATTAATCTAACAACCAACAAATTCCAGATAAATAAGCTTTCCAATGACATATGTGTTCATCATATTCATAATTCTCACAACAAGACAACAACTGCCAATGGGTGTGTGAAAATCTGCTCAGTTGGGCAACAAGCCCTTTAACGAGTTTGTTCTTTGTTTTCAAATATCTGAGTAATACCCTTCGGAATCTCTTTGATTAGGTGTATAATTCGTGATGGCTAAAAAAATCATTCTACTGGCTTTCGAATGTATAAAATATATTACATGATTATCACTGGTATGGTGATGATAGGTGTTATTCTCTTCGAGGCATGAATATACATATGGCCTCAAGTGTATTCGGAACAGCTATGATAAATTAGCACGTCGGTATCTTCGTCAGGTTGGTGACAGGTTTTCATCCTTTTAGCGCCTTGGCAAATCATATTTTCTACTCGCACCAATGACTTTATCGCGCCGTTTCAATGTAGGGCTAAAATAAGATCAAAGTAACCGGATGCTCTAATTGAGGTCAGTCTGAGAGGTTTAAAGTCAGTAGTTTAGTACATTACAGTAGCCAGATTTGCGCTTGACCGTGCAATTACTATATCGATTAACCATTAACACATCCAAAATATCTACAGATGCGCAACGTTACTGACCTAGTGGTGGACGACGACAATATAGACCGTATATTGTTTAATGATTTGAATATTAGTGTATTGATTATAACAAAAAGCGCATATTTAGCTTATCGATCTATATGTCTTCAGCTGACGCATTAACAAGAATCCGCTACAACATACGATCGGGCATATGCTTTATTGAATGTCGATTGACTGATGACCGATTACTTAGTTGTCGCTTGCGAGGACATCCGATTGGCTTGCCAGGTCTGCCTAATTCCATCTTTCTGTACGGTGCTGTCACAATGTATATGCAGCGTCTTATATAAACAGATGCATGAGGAAGTGTTAAACATGTCTGAATGCAAATATTAAAGTGGTGACCGACAACTCACTTTTCGAATTGAAAGTCGATTATTTTATTTATTTTGATTTTACACAGGTTCATTCCACACAGGTTCCAGGAAAGAAAGAGAAAGTAAACTAATAAAAGAAAAATAATGAACACAGGCCGTCAAGCGAATGTCGAATCATAGAGATATCATTCGATTCTGATATTGGTAAGACAAAGTACGGTCATGCAGGTATCACTCGCTTCTCTTGTTTCTCATATCGAGTCAAGCTTGGTCTAAGGACCTTACCCTCATGTCGACATTCGTTGTTATCTCTACGCGGATTGGCTATTTTGTTATCTGCTAAAACAGTATACCATATTTGAAAATGCTGGACAGCCTCAAGAATTAGACCAGACAAGCCCCCGCGCATGACTCTTGTGTGCCAGAGATGAGAAAAGCGACCTAAGATTGTGGTCTTCAGATATATCTTCCCTGATGCCCAGGTTAATATCGCGTTGTGATCGATTGAAAGCTATATTATTAGTTATACGTCGCCCTTCCGGGGTAATACGGGATGAGATTTGGTTTCTCTCGCCATATTTTTCCGAGGCGCAGCGGATTCGCATGATAACGAATTTATCATATCTCAGAGCATTAAGAATCACTTTGGACTTCAAGGCCGACATAATGGAACGGACTTCGATCGGACTTGCACTGGTTTCAGAACGATCCACAGCATGCACCGGAAAAAATGAACACAAAGACAAATGTATCATTTTTACAATCCTCATCTTTAAAACGTACTAAGGGAGGAGCAAAGATAACGATAACATATACTGTAATCCGTGAACAATGAATCCGGTTTCCGTGTGAAATACCGGTGGGCTTCGGTGATAAAGAATGAACAATCTAACTTCAAATTCAGCTTCATCTCTTATGTTCTATTCTGAAAATCAGAAACGTATAAAATACTGGAACATTAAGCTTAATCTCAATTTCATATTTAATATTTAATAGCCATCGACGAGTATAATATCTAGATTATATACCTTTTGTTAATAAATACATCGAAAGACCCGTTCCGGATTCACATCTGTTGCGTGGATATGTAAGTTTCAAATACACGTGTGAACTGTTACATTTCCATTCTGTCTATAATTCAACACCGTGTCACTCGACAGTGTCACTTGTGTCATGTTTCCATAACATCACACAGGAGAAGGACCAACATGAACTGACTTAAATTTACAGTTTGAGAGAAAAATCGGAAAAATCAAACTGTCCTGCACAATTTGGCAGAAGTATAGGTATTTGCTTCATTTTCGCACGATGATGTTGATTGCATTTATTGTGCAGTTATTGAACATTGGCGCTGAGGGATTTGCGGCGACCAGGATAGCTGTGGGAATGTCACACGATGTGGGCGGGACAGCGGTGCTGTCGAATTCACAAAACAGCTGATTAAGATCAAAATCAAAGTCGTCGGCATGGCCTTCTGCTCGTACATCCTGGGTGTGTAACACGGCCGACGTGGCATCATTTGACGTGGGTGCAGGGTACTGAGAAGATGATGTCACAGTTTCTGCAGGATGGGGTTTGACAAGAACATTTACTGGAAGTGTATGCGTACCGGTATTCGTCTTTCGGGTTGAACCCATCGTGTCAGGAAAGGCTACTGACGCAACCGTGTGGCCCATTTGCAGTTTCTCGGCATCACTTACTCGCTGGTAAACCGACAGCGACGAGACAGATCTGTGAACTGTGACAGCCATTATTTGAGATGCTGAATAGTTGTTTCTACCAAGGATGGTGATGCCGGTTGCTCGTATACTGTGGTTAGTGTATGGTTCAGAAAGTTTCAGACGAGTGCCCAGGTTGGTCATGAAGGCTGCCAAGCGTTGTTTCCCAATAGCTTTGTTATAATACCAAACTATATCGTCGTCGAGGAAACTATCAACCGGGTACTGCCACAAGCGATCACATTTCGGATGGAGTTTGGAGATATAACTTTCGAATGAAGCAACAGGACAGAACGGGGAACCTTCTTCTTCAGGCATGAATCCGGTAACACCCTCTTTTTGCTGGGCCCGGCGATTTTTTGTGAGTTCATCCTCCTTTTTTTTCACATACCTCTGCCCAGTTTTCGGGTCACGCTTGATGATGAATGTCTTTTTTGTCATCTTTTCCATATTCTCCACTCCCCTTCTAAAGAAGAACAGACGTACATCGAACTGAACTTTATTTGCAAGCCCAGTTGGGGTTTTTGGGGACATGAGAACAGACTTGTAGAGTTTACAACGATCGGACTCGTTTATGGGCTCATAATGATCGGTGTCGCCTTTTCCAGATGCCTTCAACTCTGCAAGTGCGGTTTTGAAGCACTCGTTGGCTTCATTAAACTCCGAATTTCTAATCAAATCAAAAGTTTTCAAATACGGTGGGGCCTTCAGGTAACGATTCAGAGAATGTCGAAAGTTTTCGAGAGCGGATGTTTTGTACAATTCTCCATCTTGTTTTCGGGCATCCAAATAAAAATGACTGAGTACCTCTGCTAACCTCTCGGCCGAGAATCCTTCGAATTCTTCACTCTGTCCCTTCTCTTTCAGGTAATACTTCAAAGTTCTGGCGGACGCTTTGTTCGATTTTTTGTGTTGCTGGGAATAATATTAGCCCGCTTTTCAACAACTTCATCGTCCGTGTGAGACGCGAAACGTTTGCCTGATTCAGCCATTTTGTTTAGCAGACGATGGAATCTAGTGAACACCTGTTCGTTGCCCTTGGCGACGGGGGTATACGATATATATTCGACCAGCAAGTTGACAATACAGCATCACACATGAGGTCTGTCAGCCAATCAAAAGTCTACATGCTTCTCTGAGATATGATAAATCTATATATACCCCTGATAAGATCAATGTCGGTTATGGACAGCGGACGGATATGGTACAATGCGGATTCGCATGCACTATCTGCTGTAAATATGCCGGATATTATTATGTTTGCAATACTATTTCCCCATTGAATCATTCGCCTTCACGTGGTTGTCGTAAATTTTTCATAAATGTGATATTGACTCGGCGTGATGTGTGAGTCTTCCCGGGCAATGAAAATAATCTTCGGATTGTCCGTCGGTTTACACTGGCTGACAGGATGCCAAAGATTGTGAGGAGCAAAGTAAAATGCTATTTTTTATATTTTAGTTGCTTTCGCCAAATTAACGAGAAGGTTTTGAGATGTCCCGGTTCATATTATGAAACAATTATAGTCTTCTGATATCTGTTAATGCGATTTTGTGGACCCGGAAGAACAATATTCACCTCGGCCTCCGGTCTCAGGTCCAGAAATCCACACATTGACATGATCCAGATATTTCGAGACAGATATATTCGCAACTGGAGTGACGTCGTTATGGTCATCACGTCGATGGTTTAAAGCCGACGTCACTTGGCTATATTGAATAACATGCCAACAGTATATTTCCGCTTTCTCCGAAAATTGATATTGTTCTTGCAAAAGCTTGAGGATATTAATTCGTGTATTTGTCATGATTTCTTAACAGGTTTGACGCGATTTGATGACAAAATCCAAGATAAGACCAAAATGCGTCTTACCTCGTCTGTTTTTGGTGCATGTATTATACGAATCTCTTACAACACCTATGGATTACCAAGGCCCGCTCACATAAAATCCCGACAGCTTCTTAATTTCCCTTAATAACATCGCAACTACGGCATTTATCCATGCATATTATATGTGTTTCGAAAGGAGGTACACATTCAGGCAATTTAATATGATTCTCATTTGGAGTGAATACAGTTGAAATGTTCGAGTTTAAACAGTTAACTGTGAAATAATGTTTAACTTCTCGTACCACAAAATGTTTTAAAACTAGACTACCCATTTTGAACATTTCAAACCTCACAACCTTTTCTCGGATTTTCTAATTTCGTCTCACAACGTATTTTATTGACTGTCAAAGTTGCGCAATCGAAATAATTAGCGCAACCGGTGATTGTAGTTTAAAATTCATATCTTCAAAATGAGTAAAACAATTTGAAGTACGAGAGACGTTTGTGTGCCTTGGTATGTGTAGGTTACGTAGTTTCAAACGTTTTTGATGGATATTTTAGAAGTTATTAGAAAGCCGATCTACACACACGGTGAAAATATCAAACCCGTAAAACGAAGTAAAACGTAAAAGCTACCGGTATTGCCGAAAGACGATTTTTAAGGATTCCAGGGCTATTATTCTTCAGAAGTGTTGTGGCAAGTATTCTCATGATAAGAACAAAGCTTTGCGTATCTTTATGTTAAATTAACAAAACAAGTTAAGAGAAATATTTTTCATATCTGTCTTTGGAGTTTTAGTTTGCTCTATTGTAGAACAACTGATGACCACAGTCTTAATGATTTAATAATCACATTGAGAGGCAGGCTCTTATCATTGTTGGTTCTTCAGATCAGGTTAGGACATAGCAGGCCATGGTGGTGGGAATATATCTTATTGGTGCAATTGTATCATTGAGAGGCAGGCTCTTATCATTGATGGTTCTTCAGATCAGGTTAGGACATAGCAGGCCATGGTGGTGGGAATATATCTTATTGGTCCAATTGTATCACTATGAGAGCGACAACACACCATTCATTACGAAGGATGTGTGGGAACCTTTCCTTAGAATTGTTCCTAGGAAGCCAGGTGTAACAGTCATAAATGTTCGTGTCAATTACGCCAGAGCCACTGACGCCAAAACCAGCTGGATCACTGGCCTCTAAAAGACATACATCAGCATGAAATCAGCCCGAACACGATTCCTGAATTCCGAACGCTCTTTTGTTATCAGACTAAATTAGGACAAGTATTAAGTATACCAAATATATACTCGTTACCTACAGTGAGTTGTTGGCAAATCGAGTGGGTCGATGCGAGGATCTCAGATGTACGATGTTCACGGTGAATTAACTGATTTGATGAGACAGTGCTCTAATTTATACCTCCATTGAAGAGGAAGAAAATAATTATTGCGATTCTTAACAGGTAATAACCAGGTCAGTGAGGGAAATCTCGGCACAAATCAGTTTCTCTCAATCAGAAATTGAGATCATCTTAGTAAATTGTAGGCAGAGTGCATGGTTTGACGTGTGACTAATGATTGCTGAACTTGATTAGCCGGTATTTCATAATGAGGTATAGAGGGTATCTAGGCCGCGAATAATATGGAAGCGAAATGCAACTGATAAAATCCCATTTTAAACAGCCTATATTTATATAAAGTAGAATTTGTTGTTCATTTCCATGTCATTCAGCCAAGCCGACATTATCACGAAGTTAGCTAGAGACAAGATTTGCACGTAGCTACCTGGTAGGAGTTTTTATTTTGAGGGGTGTTTTCCTTGGAGTTGTTTCCCTTTATATTGAAATCGACCAACCAGCGCAGCTTTCGAATGCAAAATACCACATCTTGGCAGTCAATTGAATCATTCATTGTGTTAAATTGCAATACATTGAAATTGTAATGTCATGACCTTCGATCGGTAAAATTGGATTAAATCTCTTACTTCTCAGTTCGTAAACAGAAGCAAATGTCTTACCAAATTCTAGACATCTGTTGAAAGTGTATCTGATACGGAATTGAGAGTTGTTTGTTCGAATTGGGGCAAGGAATGCCTCATATTTCAACGAACATCATTTGGAAACACAATGACGGATTCGACACTGTATTTCTCGCATAGGACACCATGTTCGCCACCTCTATTATGAGGCTATTCGCAAATATTATCAGGATGCAATCAAGGTACATCTGTGTTCTGATCCACAGTATAGATTTTAAGATTACAAGAGATTCTTTTTACCAAGCAGCTACGTTAGAAGATCTTTTTAGTCTGGTAAAAGAAGACTGTATTTTAGGTTATTTGAGAGAAAATCGGTTTGTTGCATAAGTTTTAATGTATGTACATGTTTTTGGTGTGTTGTGTTGATTGCTTCTGCATTGCTGGGTTGTTGACTTGTTTCTGTCGACATTTTGTTTGATTTTCGCTATATAGCTGAAATATTGCTGAACGCGACGTCACACCCTAATTCTCTCTCTCTCTCTCTCTCTCTCTCTCTCTCTCTCTCTCTCACACACACATCTGTGTTAGGGAGAATCGTCATATTGCTTAGGAAATTTAGTATCAGCCGTTGAGAAAACCTACATCTGACGTCGTTCTGGTAACCGGATAGATAGACTGACATACAGTGCTGTTAACTCCCGCCCCACGTCGTCTAATGTTTCTGGCTACTGGATTAATCGGCTAAATATTAGGTTCGAAATTACGGTATCAAAATAACAAATTGGCAACGCGAATCGGCTAAATATTAGGTTCAAAATTACGGTATCAAAATAACAAATTGGCAACGCGAAGTTGACATTATTACGGTTCTTATTCGAGCGTAGAGATTCAACCTTAGCCGTTCACATTTAGAGTGACACGGGATGTCGGATTTTCAGCCCATTCCCATAAAGAATTTGTTCAGCATTGTTCTGCTCCTGTTCATCCCAATGTATTTCTTGGCGGATGGCACACGGCGGAACGATGACATAGATAGCTGACCATGAAAGTAATTTTTCTTCACAAGATTGTGGCAAGTAAAACTAAACAACCTTGCAGTTAAATGCTTCAGTCTATTGGTTTTCGAGTCTGCATGTTATAGGAAATATGGTGACAAACAGCGTTTATCGTAGAAAAAGACTACGGTTGGTGTGATCCGTACAGTGAAGCGATTCATTTCCTTGTCTGGCCTCTTCACTGCGAGAATTAAACAATAATGAACAGCAGTAGTCCGATGCACAATGTAGCCTGGGATCGCCGATAACATTTACGGTTTTTGTTAATAAAAAAAATCAAATTCAATGTCACGTTATATGCACTCAATATCGGTTCACCGTTGCCTTGAAATTGTGCAACATGCATGGAATTTCCTATGTATGGACCATTTAATGAGTTCCATCCATTTATCAACAGCAACGGCATATAATTTCCATAAAATTACAACCCTTAAACAATTGGAAAGGAACACAAATATTGAAAAGTTAGTCATTCCATGGCATTTAATAAATACAATTCAATTTGACATGTTATAGTTAGGCAGTGACAAATTTCAGAATCCCTACATGTGATGCACAGTGGTAAATTGTTTCTATGCTCCCGATAAAAAAGATATTGGCTTCATGTGCTTCAAACTGTATGTGGATAAGATATATTTTGGATCGATATCTGTGATCTATTGAAGACGCTATGGTAATTGGTTAGTAAACGTTGGAAAATTCATATGTGTCTGGTAATTTTGGTCTGCAAAGAAGATAACGCTCAACCAGTTTACTGATTTGCCGGTACTGTCTGTAATACGAAATATTCTCAATGAGTAAGATTCATTGTATTGATATGATTGAGTCTCTATTTTGTTGTGATTTTAATTGGAATTTATAGTTAGTAGTTGCATGTCAATACCAAGACAACAAAGGCCCAATTCAGCACTGGTCTGATGTCTAATGTAATATATCTTTCGGCAAAGAGATCATTAATTGAGACAAACAAATAGGATAAACGAAGCAACAATTTGCAGCCCAGGTAAATATATTACACACGCCAATCGAGAATACAACAGCTTTGTCGCTACGTTTCGTGTAACATGCAGACTCCGATGCCAAAGAGAATGGAATTAACTGTGTGATTCATGTGTTTAATAAGCAAAATATCTTTCCCATAGGTAGAGATTCATGTGACCGTCACAGCTGATGGAATGCAGAAAATATCTCACGGAGTTAGCCTTAGCGGTGTGGCGGCTAAGAATATCCTATGGATAAAAGTGTCTTCTTGCATATCGCTCCAATTTTCTAACCTAGCTAGCTAGACGATTTAATTTCTTCTGTGGACTCAATAGCTCTCTGATGTTTTTGACAGCGTGGGGAGCTGTTCTGTCTGACTCACCTGCCTGAGATAAACCTGCAATATCCGTATAGACCGTCGTGGCATTCCACTCAGCTGAGTATATTAAAACGTCTAATTATTTTTGGCTTTGTACTGGGCAATTGACAATTGATATAATAACTTCGAACCCAGTGGTTAGCCGATTTTGCCATTAGAAAGACATATTATACGACGCGGGGCAGGAGTTAACACCGCTGTCTGCCACAGTCTATCTACCAGGGTGAATGTTCTCTCAGATTGATGATGTCCATACTATATACATGTATCCTATACAATGCGGTGGTTCTGTCTAATACAGCTTTAAAATGATTGTACCCTAATAACATTGTAGAGGAGTTTTCATATCAGGAGTGCTACCTGGTGAATATGGATTTCAGACAGAAAAAACGTTCGTCATATCTGTCAATGTGTAACCAAACACGATTCATTGACACACAAGGCATTACTTGTCCCAGTTCGAACAAACAATTTAAATATAGTTTCTGGTGGATGTGGATAGAATTTGGTAAGGCATTAACGGTTTCCAATCAACGAGTAAGATATTTGAACCAATTGGGTTGACCAATTACTTTAAATGATTAGATTGGAAACGATTTCGATTTCAAGGACTGGGCGATAGAGGAGTAGAAATTATATTCGGTAGATTATCAAAATACCATTTCCTGTTAGTCTACATGCAATAGACTAAAATAGATTATCTTAAAGATGAACGCTGGCTGTGTCACGCTGCTTACTTTGCAATGTTGACCAATGCTTTGTAAGCTGTAAAATAATGACAAACCAAATAAAGAATGATAGACTATTTGCCCAGACGTTTGAGTCGAACAAGCTAACTCTTCTTTAGTATTTGGGAATCGCGTGAACAGATACAGATGTCAAAATACTTCATGGCAACCTATTCTGTTAAGGCATCTATTAAGACAGAAGTTTTGATCAGCAAAATAATAATCATTCACACACACTCTTTTGCAAGCAGCTGACAGTTTTCCATGAAGTTTCTCCCCTATCAGTTATCATCTACACGCATAAGTTTGCAGCGAAGGAGTTCGTATCATACTTCTTAATTCCTGTGTTAATTCCATTGTTAATATATTTGTGCAGTAGGCATAGTTCTCGTAAAACTGATCTACGTGGACACCTGTCCCATCTGTTAGACTGCACCGGTAATTTAAATTTATTGTTTCAAGTTATTATGGCCGCTGTTAGCGGGTGTTACTCAAAGGAGGTGGAGTATTGAGAATGATTGAAAATCGTCCACATGACTCATCACCCTTAGAAATATAGGCTTCAGATCCATCATTCAATATTCAGCCATCGTCTACAAGAATGTTCGCGTCAATTAGCGAAAGAACTTTTTCGTACGATAGTTTGCATCAACTTCAAATATGCATAATAATATATACATATAATAACCTTTAACCCTACCAGGCCCGGGTGGGGGTGGGGGGGGGCGGCAAAATAGCCCCCTCTACCAAACTTTCTGCGCTATCTCTGGAACGACAAAAATGGAGAGCTGAAACTCCGTGACTTTATAGTGTATCATATTGGGGTCATTTGAGCCTATTTGCATATCCCCCAAACAGAGGATCATGGGTAAATTCAAGATGGCGGCCACGTAGGGTACTAGAAAAGTGATGTTTTCGTCATATTTTCTGCTTTTCCGCGATGAAAAGTGGGCAAAAACTATTTTATTTCACATCACATTAATATGCAGTTTAGCGGAGAAATTGCATAAATTAAAAATTCGGAAAATCTGACAAAAAAATCGGCCAAAAAATGCTGATTTTGAAAATGGTGTCACTGTGACGTCATCACAGCTGCCAACTTGGTTTTTTTAAACATTTTCTGGTTGAGCTTGACCTAAGGGTATAGTGTGGTAAGTTTCAGTTCCCTAGCTCAAGGGGTAAGAAAAATAATTAGGGGAGGAGGGGGGGGCATTTTCCATATTTTAGAGAGAAATCAGTCACTTTGTTGAAAAGTTATGGAACTAAATAACGGAAGTCGGGAGACGGAGAAGGAGAGCGTCTATTTCCCAAAACTCACAAGATGGTTTCCAAGTTGTTTTCTAGAGTATGATTTAATCCAGTCACGAATTGTGATTATTCAGTTCAACACCATGGAGATGTAAAACACATACCGTCTGAACCCCGAGTTAATCGAAATTAGACACAAGTTACGAAACGTAGAGCCACGCAGAGATCTTGCACGCTACAGTCGTATTAGTATTCTAGTTATTCTGCTTGGAAGCAATTGATTGTTCATCATCACTTTGGTCAGTACATTCCAAGTTAATTACTTACGGTTATGATTACAGATGGCAGTAGATTGTTGGAAAGCTCTTGTTGTTTGAATTCTGCTTAACTTCAGCCTCTTCCGGACATAATTTACGCTGCTGAATCATTTAAATCAATTTTAACGAAGATTAGCAAAAATGAATCCGCTAAACCCTGTAAAGTCTTGACGAAAACTTTCCAATTATGTTTCATATACAATCAAAATTTACCCATGTCAAATGTCTATATCTTGTGCTGAACCAAAAAGGAACGAACCCTATATTTTATTCAGAATTGGATTGCAATTCACTTCTCTCATATCCAGACATCACCGTATCTTCAGACTTCTTAAAACATGGCCCAAGGCATCTCCAGCTATGGATGTGATGACATCCTCAGACGTCTTGATATGTCAATCCAGATACTGGAGAATATTGTTTCGAGACGTCTCAAGACAGTGATGTCACTGTGGTGGCATCATAACACAACAAACTACAAAAGACATTTTTGTTCACAGAATGTCTTAAGGTGTCTGGAAACATATATGTCTCGAGACGTCTTAATACCTCTTAGGGCGTATCTCAAGTAATCCTGATGTATGCCATATTTCTTAACCCTATCTTGTCTGGGATTTTTGAGACCTTTCCAGGCCTGGGTGGACCACTTCGCCCCTCCCGCCCCCTCCCTAAATATTTGTCTTACCGCTTAGACTAGGGAGGTGAAGCTTACCACACTATACCATGGGTCAACCTCGACCAGAAAAATTTGAACAAATCCAAGATAACCGCTTTGATAACATCACAAAAGCGTCGCTTTTCTGGTAGCTCTTGTGGTCGCCATTTTGACTTGACCCATGATCCTCTGCTTGGGGGTTTTGCAAATGGACTCAAAATGACCCCACTATGATAAACTATAAATCAGGCATGCTTTGAGGACGTGTATCAAGACGCCAGAAGACTTCTTGAAACACAAAATTATATGAGCATGTCTGAAGACGTCAAAAGACATTATCTTTGTTGATTTTTGTTCACAGAATGTCTTGCGGCTGATAGGTGGCACCGTGTGAAATACATGCCGAAACATAGCGACCAGCTAAGGGTAGTGTTAAGTGTAACGTGAAATGCCCTTTATAGCAAGCTAAGATGTTGTTATATGGACGGTAAACATTTAATCCCTTCTACTAATGTTTAAATTATTTACTACAGTCCAATAAATTCCATTCATGAAAGTGTAGATTGGAAAGTGTAAAATTTAGATGACGTATACAGCGTCTTCCAGGCGGCGCCCTTTGATTCGTGCAGGTCAGTATTAGGTCAAGGTACACACTTAAATCATATCGAACCCCACTTCGTAGGTCCTGTGACGTTAGTCACGCTCCCATGTTCCAAGTATTCCAACAAAAACAAGTCAACAACCCAGCAATCCAGAAGTAATCAACAGAACACATCAAAAACATGTACATACATTACACTTTAATATGCAACAAACCGATATCTCTCAAATAACCTCAAATACAGTCTTCTTTAATCTGACTAAAAATATCTTTTAAAGTACAATGTAGCTGCTTGATAACAAGAATCTCTTACAATCTTAAAATCTGTACAGTCGATCAGAATATGTTTCACTTGAAACGGTTTGTTCGAGTAATAACTTTGCCCCACATGACTGAAGGGGCTAATATGGAGTGTACGGAGTATACAGACCTGTATTATTGAGAATGGTTAAAATAGATTAATGACTGTCAACTTAGGGCAATGAAAAACAATTGTCAAACGTTTATACATTGTTATAAAAGATGTGTGGCCTCTTCCCCTCAAGGTAGTGATGCAAAAAGGGTGTTTCTTTAGCCTGCACACAAAATTATGGGTTTCTTTCATTGTCAAATGTGACGTAAGACAGCTTCGGCTGTCGTTTTGAAATCGCGAAATATATTTTAGAAGGGAATTATTATCTAAGGGCTGTTCCAGAAAAAAAGTACATGGGGGGACAGAAGGCACTTTATATATTTACAGGTGGGTCGTGGGGTAAAAGAGTTAACATAATTACATGGGTGGTTGCCTGATGGATAAACTGAATTATGTATAGTGATTAGTTAGATATTATATTCAATAATACGGGTGGTGGAGGTAAAATTATATTTGATTACATGGGTGGTGGGGCAAAAAAAAGTGCCTCCTGTCCCCCCCATGTACTTTTTTCTGGAACAGCCCTAAAATATGCACCAACCAGAAACAATCTAATGCTTCCAATACCACTAAAGCTGATGTGACATTGCATGGCATAAACATGTCATATCTGTGATATTTTCAAAATTCTCTTTTCTAAAACATATATTTCTAAAAAGTAAAAAAACAAAACAAAAACAAAACAACAGAAACACAATTTCAAACGCCTGGCGGCTCCGCTTTACCTCGCGTTTTAATGTGAGCAGTTACATTTTAAAACCTGGGTAATATTGTCTGCTTGCAACAGTTTTATTCGGGCAGACCTAAAGAAATCACTTTCAAGATTTGCAGGGCAGCAAGAGGTCGCTTTGTCGGGTAGACGCCATGTCTCTCTCAGTGCCGCCAAAAGAAATATGAGAAAATTGGCCATGTTCTAAACGGAGCCGACGATATGCCTTGTTTCACGAATGTGCCAGGTTACATGCGATGAACCAATAAGATATGTCGATTACCATTTCGACATCTTAGACTTTACCGGAATACCGATTGATTCGTAAAATTTCGCTTTATTATATCAACATTCGGCAAATTCACAAAGATCAAAAGACCAGTGTTGGTTAAACGAGGATTCATCCTTCCTTAGAAAGTGAAATATTTTTTTATCGGTATAATCTTGGAAAATTAATAAGTTGTTAGCATATATGTATATACCTTGCTCCAATACATATACAACGGGATAGGGCATATCAATTCGGGAAGCGCCGTGGTCATTAACTTAATGGTGAAATACAGAATAATTTCAGAACGTAATAAGCACTGTTTAATAGTTTTGAATAATGAACTTCTCACTTGCACAAAATATCTGCGGCATTGGTTGATTGCAATATCCTTCAAGTAAAGTAAAAACTAAGCAGCCCAAGCAGAAGCATAGCGCTACGCCATTACTTCATCTCGATTTCGCCGTGGTGCGCTGCAATCAGTGACATCTAGGCTCACTACGTTGTTAGGCCTACTGTTCGATTATTATTCATCATTGAAAACTGTTGACCGCTTCTCTCTTGCAGGAAACTAGCCTATGTTTATGTATACTATGATTGTCTTTTTTGAATTTGGTGCTAATACTGTTATACGGATATGGAATAGGTCTTTGGATTATGGACGCGGATATTCTTTAATGGACGACGGCTGAATTATGAATGACGGACTAGACGCTTGTATTTGAGTGTCCGAACAGTCGGAGGGGATACATTTGACCCGATGAGAAGCTGTTTTACTCGACGCCAAATTCGAGGGACATAAGCAATGCGTGTTATTGGAATAGGCCATCGTTCAGCGAATTTCCATTCTCCTCTCTCCTCGTTGACTCTTGAAGGTTGATTAATTTTTTTTGCCAAACCAAATCATCTTTTACAATCCATAAAATATGATAAAAAAGTTGAGCATTACAACCTTTGCATTTTACCTTTGACATTAGACGAGACAGGAAGTGGGCTATTCTCTGTAAAATGTTGAAAGTTCCGTGCTCTGATATTGTGGATACATCCCGAAGGAATGACATACAAAATAGCCGCACAGAAGAATGCCCTATTGGTTCGATTTTTATTTAAAACATGAGATGTTTGACCCATTCAATCTCATGTTATATTCAGGCCACATGACTTATCGTCCGTTTTTTTTATAGATTTATGCAACTAAATAACTTGACAAAGGTGCTATGCCAATATGTTGAAATATTACTGTTGGTTCATTTATTCTATCCAATTGAACAGCCTGGTGATATACTGGTGATATATCTTCATGGTTCCCTGAACCTTCAAACCTTGTGGAAAATATGTGTCTGAGGATACATGCTACAGTCTAGAACAGTGTTAATCGGATTAACAGATGTGCTCTGCGGCCGGCTTCAGCCAGATGCATCGCGCCTAACCAGATCACTATTGTTGAATAAGATGTCCTTCTTTCATGTCTTTGGCTTGAAAATCGTGTCACATTTACGGCAAGAAAGAAATCGACAAATAATGTAACATCATGTCCCTGTATTTTTTCGCAATTTGAAATTGACCCCTCGCGATCAACGTTTAAGACGAAGCGTATAAGACGTGTCGCTCTTACAGGTTCCCTTGAGAACGGACCGTATGCCAACATTTTTTAAAGGTTCGCCAGGAAAATCGAAGCAAGTTTAAAGGAGTTGCGAGGGTTTAAATTTCTTTGCCACATAAATGTCATATATCTTGAAGTAATGGTACAAGCATTCTCTTTGAGAAGTTATAGATATAATGTCGGTTTGCATTAACGATTATTCGACAATTGATGGCCGAATATAGAGGAGCATATATCGAGCATTAGTCACCCAATAAAGAATATGAAAAGGAAGATACAAAATCTTTGCAATTCACCTTTATCAAAGTATAACAATAGATTTGATATAACGAAATGGAACCAAGGGCCTTGAGGAATGCTTGTGGGCGTAATTAAAACACCACAGTATGTAACATAACAAACCTTCACCAAGAATCATCCAAGCTATGCTCATGAATTAGACCACACCCATGTATTGTCAGTTGGACGTCATCTGCTCTTATCAGGAATTGCAAATAATAATTCAAATGTAACTATAGTAATGATACATTCTGAATGAACTTGAAAGCAATACAGGCGTCCCCGGATCGAAATCTCAAGCTGTGGATGGCACGAAACGACGTCATTGCCCGTATGACGTCTCGCCAACGTTTAATAGGCACCTGGAAATGCTTTTATATTGGCAATTGGAATACAGTTATCGTAGTCAGAGGTTTTTTTTACAAACAAAAGGCATCGGCTGTAGAAGCCTGTGAAAAAATAATATGATATTTGCCAATGAGAAATGGTTAGATGCCTATTATAAACCTCAGCGTAACCTCACACGGACAATAGCGTTGTTTCGGGTCTCTTCCGTCTGATGACTTCGATGTCGAGACAGCCCTATTGAAATATTGAAACGGTGAGTTGCTAAAACATTCACTGTAGTGAAAATGCACATGGGATGACCAGCTTGATATATTCATCAACCAAGCGACAGTTTGACTAAGACAGAGATTTAAGTATAGCGCAATCAACTTGCCGCCTTGTCACACCTGAATGTTTTCACCGGCTATGTCATTCGACTAACGGGAAGCTGAAATATTGTTGAACGCGATGTTGAACCATAATTCTCCCTCTCTCAATTTAACAATTTTTAAATATCATAAAAATTGCGGGTAGTCCTACACGAATTTTATATATTCTTACACGGAATATAAAAGTCAATGATTAGCCATTTTACTGTTGACTAGATTGGTATACATTCTATATTCGAGTGGGCAGGGTGTCCGCACTACGAAATACGTGGCGCGCTGGTCCTTTTTGACTGTACCGAGACTCGGGGGGGAAACTGTGCATATTGCCGAGTCGACTTTAGCGATATTTGTCTCTCGGCTATGAACAAGGACAAGAATGTATACACCATGGCTCATAATGTATGCCATACGCTGCAGCTAGATAGTATAAACCGATAATTTAGCGCGTTTGGTTAATTTATATGCAATATTGTAAGACGTACATGTGCATTGGATTCTAATTTGCTATAAATCACTATAGCTCTAGAGCTCGACCATATTTACAATGTCAAACATATGGTTAAAGTTAGGGCTCGAGATTTCTCTGAAAATTTAAGTATACTTTCCTTCGGACACAGCCTCTGATCAATTGGTATTAACAAAATCAATTTCACTTTGCTCGTAAACATCTGCGAGTCACAGAAATGTGACCAAGAGCCCACTATGTTTTGTTGCCAATTGTATGACCACAGGAACGGAATTAACGAGAAACGGGGACTTTGCGATGAACTTATTGTATCGTCCGAAACGAGAAGCTGCGTAGGAGGAGAAACGTCCTACAATGTGGTGGCTAGCTCAATGAAATAATGCCATCAGACCACTATTGATAGATATATGTGCAGATTGAATCTATGGGCTGCTTAGTAAGTCGACAAAAGAGAGGAACAACGCTAAGTATTCGTATGGAGCTCGATGGCTCAATAAGAAATTAATCTCACGACAGTTAAATACCTGCGAAATACAGAGCGTGAAAATAATCCAGAAGTTATTTCTTCTAGGGGCCTTCTAGAAGTTGTGTGTTCAACCCACACCAAATAAAAGTTCTGACTGCATATTATGGTAGGACACTCATCCTGGAGCATTTGTTGAGTGGATGTCATGTAGAAATCTGTGGTATAGCTTTATTACACAAACCAATGTTTGTTCGCGATCTTATCTAAAATTCATTTTGTGATCAGGACGTATGTCATATAAAGGCCTATGTCTTCAAAGCAGTAACGTTAATTTCAGAAAACAAAGTACCAATGGTACCAAAAAAGATGTTCTCTCACACAGGTAAGAGCAATGAAATAAACACTCATTTAAACAAGCACACTTAATCCCCCTATTCAGTGATACGTCTGCTGGGGGATGAGATTTCTGGATGTATCTTTGGCTGTGCAACATGTGTTATGTTCGACGAGTTTATTGTGGGCAAGTGAACAAATTACTATTCACAGTAGTCGAATATAGGGCGTATCAATGAGGTTAACCAGAACTAATAAAACCACATTTGCCATGGTTCATATCAGCAATGGTGAGGAAGCAGCATGCAATATCAGTCTTGTCTTGTGAGTTATAATAAAGTATATTCTTTTACCGAGTGTGATATTTCCCATACGGATTAATTATTTTAAGGAAGAGTAAATTCCGATTTATTCATCATACTATGGTATCTGACAGCATCGGCACCATAAAAATACATTGTCCAGTCGAGAGGATGAGTGGATTATTCATAGCATTATCGCCATCATCAAAATCGAAACGATTGCTTGAATTTTACTGCATAGGTATCAATACAGACAAGCTTATTGACGCGAATGTAAAGACAGTCAAACGACGACAAGCATCAAACTTAACAAGAGCTGTTGGTGATAATTCTTCGGTCTTCAATGACGGATGAAGATTGTCGGCATCGAGCCTCATAGACATGTGTTCTGAAGAACTTTCATTCTATTAATACTCCCTCGCTCGGTCCGGTTGTTCGATCTACTGATCATGTAGTTCAGTATTTTTCATCAGATGACTTGACAGAACTATATCATCGCTCCTAAATATTTGTTTCTAATATCGCTCAAGCCGGTGCTGGGAGACGTGTGGTCATGCCATTCAAGATGTCCACATGAACCACTACAATAAAAGCGTGGCTGGGGTAAAAACTATCACAAGGTCCAGTTTTTTTCCTGTGATGTTTTTAGAAATCTGCAGTCAGTATATTGGCCTGTAGGGGGTCATTTGACTTCTGACCAGTACGCCGGCATCTTTTCCCACCACCGTTGTTATGTTACATTTAATTGTTGCCTGTATCTGGCAAGATTCCGCTGGTGAACGTTGCGTACCTGAGGTTTGCCCACTGTGCAAATCATTTTGGGACTGGTAAACATGGCGGAGAATGAAGCGCTTAAATTTTTCAGTGTCGGGCCTCACAATAATTTCTGAATAAGAAATTGCATTTTATTAATACTCATGGTCGTTTCTTCTATCTAACGGTCATATAGTTGATCTTTTCCATTAGATGAATTGATAGGGTTATTACATCATCGCTCTTGAATATATGTATATCTAATTCCGCTCAAGCAATTCATGTATAGAGACAGTGTGGTCATACCATACAAGATGTCCACATGAACACCTGCAATAAAAGCGTGGCTGAGATATCAATTATAACGGGAATCAGTTTTGTTTCTTATGATGTTTTTAGAAATATGCAGTCCATATATTTTCCTGTGAGGTCATTTGACTTGTCAATAGGCCGGCATCTTTTTCAGCCACCTTTGTTATGATGTGTTTAATCTTTGATTTTCCACCCGTGGCAAGCGGGATCCGCTCTCGCCAATCTGACAGATATAGGTGAGATCCCTTCATTCTCTAAAACCTGGCACTGTTGAGGTAGTACTTTGTTGTGAAAAAAAGTTATACCACAATTTGACGTAAAATTCACTTTTGAAGGTTTTGAAGGAACCATTCTTCCATTGTGAAAGGATTAAGCTCCCACTGTCGTTGTAACACCATCAGACTGCATTGGACTGAAAATCGCGCCAGGCATGCGCATTCAACATTACCCGATTATGATGTATCTATATGCATACGAGACTGATGGAAAAAAACATTCAGTATATATTAGTGTAGGCCAACTACATGTTTGTGAAAAAAATACACGCCACAGCGTCCAGTTCAGAGCTGTGATATCATATGCCCACTTCGCGCTTTTGGGTGTTCAACACCAATGGTTTCAGAGGGTACAGGAGGTACACAATGTAACACAATAACGTCGTGTACAGAGCTGTGATATCATGAACCCACTCCGCTCTATTTGATAACGGACGATGTCGTAGAGTCAACCCAACTGGCACTAGAAGGTATACAATTTGACGCCACAGCGTCCGGTTACGATGCCGCGTATTCAACCCCAATGCAACCAGATGGTTTATCTTACAGACACGAGGTATACAATTTGTCACAATAACGTGCCGTACAGAGCTATGATATCATCGGCATGTTTGATAATGGAGGATACAGCGTATTCGATCCCAATATAATCAGAGGGTATATAGCTGACAGTATGAGGTATATAGTATGACACAATAACGTCTGATACAGAGCTATGTTGTCATGAACCCACTCTGCTCTGTTTCATAACGGACGGTGCCGTGTTTTCAACCTCAATACAAACAGAGAGGCAGCATAGGAAAGCTCTACGAGGGTGTTACTGTCTAGGAAAAAGTACTTGACTTCTGACTATGTTAGATTTGCAATCATCTCTCTTCTCGTAGGATCGGCGCAAAAGCAAACTTTTTTCATTTTGTAGGGATATAGGTCTACTATGGCGTTCTATTTGTACCATGAGCAATATTTCATTCGCCGTATAGTTTACAAAAAATAAACAAAAACATAATTATACAAAAACATCAGATCAGACATTCAGTAAGCAGCTGTTTGGTTTAATAATGTTTGATCAAAGTAATGATCAAAGTAATATCCTTGATCAAAGTAATATCGTGTTGTTATGACACAGAGAGACAGCATTAAGGTTTAATATCGCGTTCAGCAATATTTCAGCTATATAGCGACAATCAAACAAAATTCTAAGTATTCAAATTGATAACTCAGTAAACTAATGCATTAAAAACATGAAAATACATTAAAATTTATACAACAAACCGATCTCTCTCGATTAATCTAAAATACAGTCTTCTTTTACTCGACTAAAAAGATCTTTCATAGTAGCTGCTCGATTAAAGTTTTCTCTTACAATCTTAAAATCTATACAGTCAATAAGAATATGTTTAACCTTGAGATCTTCGTGGCATGGAATACACCTTGGGACTGGCTCTTTATTCAGCATGTAGCACTGAATTCAAATATAAAATAAAAAAAGTACATTGACACAAGCTAATGTTACTAAATATGAACCAATGGGAGACTTGCACAATAGAGCCGGAAGATAAACAGGAAGTAGCAAATGGACGAATAGTAAGTGGCAGTCAAGGAGTCTGATTGGATAGTTGGCATTGTGTATAAGGCCCCCATTGAAATTTATTCTTTTCCCTGATCAAACCCACATATATTGGGTCAAAATTGAAGTGATGTCGAGAATTTTCTCGACATCATCGTAAAGTCATCGTAAACCCTCAAGTAAAGTTCACATCAAATGAAAGACCATTGGAAGACCATTGGAAACAGTGTCTGAAAATAGTTTTTGTCATTTTTTACTATTTTATTACACAGAGTAAACTGCGAATAAAGCATGAGATTCTATGGTGGTCTGTTGTGATCATATCTAGGTGCGGTGACGTCACGCTGCCTTAATACATATATTTTAAACTGTGTATGCACTTTCTAATACTTGACTCAAACTTAAGGTGTGTGTACTTTGAGTTTCAACACAGACCCACTGTTCCAATGTGCATGTTTCATCAAAATCAAGAAAATTAAATAAAAAAATCAAATTGACTTGGTACTTATGAGTTACCGTACAAGAGGTAAGTACTTTTTACCTGGTTAAAAAAATCGCATAAATGAAGTAAAAATATATTTGGATACAGTTGAAATTTGTCTTTCATTTGACCTTCACTTCGTCTAAGGGTTTACTATCACTTTTAAGCAATTGTCCCCATTGAACTGATGATTTCGTTTCCCTCAAAAGAATAGAGGGCAGCACGGGAATTATCGATTCATTTCCTCTCATCGTAAGAGCAAATGTAATGGTACTGTAATATACGACAATGTATATGAAGAAGTTGTGCCGAAGTTATAATAGGATGTTTCGCTCTTGAATGGCACAGCTTCTAGATGATACTCCAGCCGATCATTCTACAATATACATATAGTAATTCCTTCATGAATCAATGACTGTTACTGAGATCGTTTCAAGTACTTCGTTCATGCAAGACCTACGAGGCTTCGTTGGTAGGCCTTGTTACTACTTTTAAGATCCTGGAAACAGAATTAACAAGAAATGACGACTGTAAAATAACCCCATTGTATCGCCGTAGATTAGGAGTGGCGAAGATATAAAGGCATCATATTGGTCAGCGAAATAACACTGAGGCGGATATCGATCGGGTTATTCTCAGAAGGTGCATGGTTTAAGTATAGAGAGAAAATCACAGACAGCCACATATAACTTTTCATGTAGGTATGTGCGATCGATGGCTAAATTGTCGGCATGAGTTGCAAGATTGGTAGGTTGTTTGGATGTTCTTCAAGAGAGACTTTCTGAATTTGCTTGGAACCCTGATAATAATAATCGAAAACCAATAAACAAGAGGAGGCGTGGGACTACTTGCATGACTACTTCTTTCCTACACTGTGACTACGTAATTTTTAATATTTATTCCATGTTTAGGCGTCCATAGATGTTCATCTTTTAACATCAAATGAGTTAGTTATTTGAGCTGATGTGTCATCACAGCTCCCAAGTTAGCCTATCTAATTTCTCTTAATAAGCCTGTGCTCGGGACAATGTGGTTAATTCATAGTCCCCACATGAACACTTGAAATAAAGGCACGGCTGAGATACTAAGACTACATGTACTTAGTGTTCTAGAGTCTGAATGTGAGGTGCTGGTGGAAGCTTCCCGTGAAGTCATATGGTTGCATTTTTATCGCCAGACGTCATCAATTTGTCCACTTCTTACATATCTTATATCATACGTTGAATTCTTCAGGAAGATAGACCAGAATGAGAATTATAGTATAAACAGATAACATAAAAATGAATTCTTGTTCGAGATCGGGTAGGATGAGAAGTAATTCGCGGAGATTTAGATGGGTTTTTTTTTTTAGGTTCTATGGCTACGGAAACGGAATAAACGAGGAATTGTATGGCCATTAATACGTAGAGGTAAAGAATCCAAAAACCATCGTAGGTAAGCCAAAAATACGCTTCGGTTATCCAAAAATCACGGAAGCTTGTTTTACCAAATGTGACTGCATCTCAACTTGTTTTATGGGTTGCTTTTAATTATTATACTTTATGTAATTCATTAGGGATTTTTTTTGCTCGAAATTTTGTAATATATACAAGCGCCTAGTCCGTCATTCAATATTCAGCCCTCGTTCATTAAAGAATTTTAGGGTCCATGATTCAAAGACCTAATTCATATGAACCAATTTAAAAGAATCAATCTTTGTATACATATACATACATGTAGGCCAGTTTCCTACCAAAGAGAAACGTTCAACATATGAGAACGTGATGACAATCAGAAGGTCGATCTCAATTGCAGAAGTCCGTGATGAGCTTGGTTTGAAATATCACCATCAAAACAGAAATCATAGTGTTTAATTGTACACTCATAAAATGTGCTGATTGCACTGTGCACTCAACAGAATTTGTAATCTGAATTTTCTCCTCAGTGCTAAAGTTAACCGCCATTCATCATGTACATTTTGAACGAATATTAATACTATTATACTATGTGGCCTGTCGCATTACTGTGTCAGTCAATCAGTACAGGCATAACTGGTTTTAAAACCTAGATAATTATACTAGCTGTGTTTGGTACAAGTTATTTGATAATGAATTGAACAGTATCTGAACACGCTGCCATATATCTAGTTATCGCTTATTTTTTAACTGCATATTGATTCTCATCGGAAACGGGTAAATTTGCTGAAAGCGGTCTAATTAACTATACACTGCGTGATAAAGATGTAACAAGCGACGAGTTCCAATACGTATTCGAATGCTCCCATTTCGGAAATGATAGAAAGAAATATGTCTCCAAATTAAGCAACACTTATTCAGATGTCTGAAAATGCTTCCTCTTTTTTGTGACAGCCAGCATAAAACTGCCATTTAGCTAGTGATTTTCATGATAAAACTCCCCGATATATTGCTCTCGAATTATATAATATACTCTTTGTTTCATTGCGCTTGGGTCAACATCGATAGCAAAGGTTAAATCCTGACGTAGATTCCCTGCTTGATCATCTTTCAGTTAAGTATCAAAATCTATCTTACATTTATAATGTTCATATCAGACTGTATCTACATTCCAAACAATCGTATAGCTGATCGGGTGATGCGACGTATAGTCAAGTAAGTAAGTCTCAACCTTCATTGTACTGAGGTGCTTTTCCTATGACTTGTACAATGATGCCCCATTATATTTATTTAACAGGGTTTTCAGAGAGAAAAGCAACGTGCTATATTGCATCTTCTGTATAGCAATTTCCTAAGCATACATTTCTGACAATTTAAAATCGATGTCACGAATGGATCAATGAATATAATACTTCAGTAATGTAAAGGTTTGGTTGCCAGGGTGAAAGCTGTCAGACGTTTTAGGCAGTTTCTTATCAATACACATGATCCACGTCGGGATATGCTTGATTAATTCAGCTTACTGCAAACACATCTGAATTGCTACAATGATATTGGAAACTGTTGACCTCCTCTATGTTGCAAGAAACTAGCCTATGGCTAACTAATATGTATACTATTATTTTTTTATTTCGTATAAATGTTAATTATACGAATTAGATCTTTAGGTTATGGAAATTATTTGATGGACAACGGCTGAATATTGAATAACGGACTTTCTTTCAGTCCAGTAGAATCCCGAATTCCTTCTCGCATTTTGACAGGAGCATCCAGCAACGATTTCCACTTCGTAACTAGACAAGTTATTCATAGATGAAGTCAAATTTGAATTCAGCAAATGAACGTTGATGCAAATACTGACGCCATGTACCTGTTCTGTAATTACAGAAATCCGGTTTTGTGTGAGGAACAGACACTTTGGGGACCGATGGTGGAGGTTTTGAATACAAACAAAGCTAAACATCTGTTGTATCAATTACAAATTTTAACTCAGCCTAACTCAACCTGAAAGATGGTAGTAGGTGGTAATCAACACTATCACTATCACACCATAATTCTGTCTGCCTCCTTCGGGAGGGCCAATCTGCTCCAAGATCGTTCAGTATCTGCGTATGCTATAACATCGCCAACATTCACATAATTCAAGTGACCTAAATGTTCAAGAAAATATAAAACGATATCGGGTATGATTATTTTATTTCTAGATCTGTCACCTTATTCTCGTGACATAATGACACGTGAATTTAATTTGTTCTGATAGAAAATGGGCCCGTATTTGTTCTGTTATCCTCATTTGCTTCAAAATTTTGTATCCCCAAATTTGGGGGGGATCAGTTTTCAAATTTTTGGTGATAATTCTTCGGTCTTCAATGACGGATGAAGATTGTCGGCATCGAGCCTCATAGACATGTGTTCTGAAGAACTTTCATTCTATTAATACTCCCTCGCTCGGTCCGGTTGTTCGATCTACTGATCATGTAGTTCAGTATTTTTCATCAGATGACTTGACAGAACTATATCATCGCTCCTAAATATTTGTTTCTAATATCGCTCAAGCCGGTGCTGGGAGACGTGTGGTCATGCCATTCAAGATGTCCACATGAACCACTACAATAAAAGCGTGGCTGGGGTAAAAACTATCACAAGGTCCAGTTTTTTTCCTGTGATGTTTTTAGAAATCTGCAGTCAGTATATTGGCCTGTAGGGGGTCATTTGACTTCTGACCAGTACGCCGGCATCTTTTCCCACCACCGTTGTTATGTTACATTTAATTGTTGCCTGTATCTGGCAAGATTCCGCTGGTGAACGTTGCGTACCTGAGGTTTGCCCACTGTGCAAATCATTTTGGGACTGATAAACATGGCGGAGAATGAAGCGCTTAAATTTTTCAGTGTCGGGCCTCACAATAATTTCTGAATAAGAAATTGCATTTTATTAATACTCATGGTCGTTTCTTCTATCTAACGGTCATATAGTTGATCTTGTCCATTAGATGAATTGATAGGACTATTACATCATCGCTCTTGAATATATGTATATCTAATTCCGCTCAAGCAATTCATGTATAGAGACAGTGTGGTCATACCATACAAGATGTCCACATGAACACCTGCAATAAAAGCGTGGCTGAGATATCAATTATAACGGGAATCAGTTTTGTTTCTTATGATGTGTTTAGAAATATGCAGTCCATATATTTTCCTGTGAGGTCATTTGACTTGCCGGCATCTTTTTCAGCCACCTTTGTTATGATGTGTTTAATCTTTGATTTTCCACCCGTGGCAAGCGGGATCCGCTCTCGCCAATATGACAGATATAGGTGAGATCCCTTCATTCTCTAAAACCTGGCACTGTTGAGGTAGTACTTTGCTGTGAAAATAAGTTATACCACAATTTGACGTAAAATTCACTTTTGAAGGTTTTGAAGGAACCATTCTTCCATTGTGAAAGGATTAAGCTCCCACTGTCGTTGTAACACCATCAGACTGCATTGGACTGAAAATCGCGCCAGGCATGCGCATTCAACATTACCCGATTATGATGTATCTATATGCATACGAGACTGATGGAAAAAAACATTCAGTATATATTAGTGTAGGCCAACTACATGTTTGTGAAAAAAATACACGCCACAGCGTCCAGTTCAGAGCTGTGATATCATATGCCCACTTCGCGCTTTTGGGTGTTCAACACCAATGGTTTCAGAGGGTACAGGAGGTACACAATGTAACACAATAACGTCGTGTACAGAGCTGTGATATCATGAACCCACTCCGCTCTATTTGATAACGGACGATGTCGTAGAGTCAACCCAACTGGCACTAGAAGGTATACAATTTGACGCCACAGCGTCCGGTTACGATGCCGCGTATTCAACCCCAATGCAACCAGATGGTTTATGTTACAGAGACGAGGTATACAATTTGTCACAATAACGTGCCGTACAGAGCTATGATATCATCGGCATGTTTGATAATGGAGGATACAGCGTATTCGATCTCAATATAATCAGAGGGTATATAGCTGACAGTATGAGGTATATAGTATGACACAATAACGTCTGATACAGAGCTATGTTGTCATGAACCCACTCTGCTCTGTTTCATAACGGACGGTGCTGTGTTTTCAACCTCAATACAATCAGAGAGGCAGCATAGGAAAGCTCTACGAGGGTGTTACTGTCTAGGAAAAAGTACTTGACTTCTGACTATGTTAGATTTGCAATCATCTCTCTTCTCGTAGGATCGGCGTAAAAGCAAACTTTTTTCATTTTGTAGGGATATAGGTCTACTATGGCGTTCTATTTGTACCATGAGCAATATTTCATTCGCCGTATAGTTTACAAAAAATAAACAAAAACATAATTATGCAAAAACATCAGATCAGACATTCAGTAAGCAGCTGTTTGGTTTAATAATGTTTGATCAAAGTAATGATCAAAGTAATATCCTTGATCAAAGTAATATCGTTTTGTTATGACACAGAGAGACAGAATTAAGGTTTAATATCGCGTTCAGCAATATTTCAGCTATATAGCGACAATCAAACAAAATTCTAAGTTTTCAAATTGATAACTCAGTAAACTAATGCATTAAAAATATGAAAATACATTAAAATTTATACAACAAACCGATCTCTCTCGATTAATCTAAAACACAGTCTTCTTTTACTCGACTAAAAAGATCTTTCATAGTAGCTGCTCGATTAAAGTTTTCTCTTACAATCTTAAAATCTATACAGTCAATAAGAATATGTTTAACCTTGAGATCTTCGTGGCATGGAATACACCTTGGGACTGGCTCTTTATTCAGCATGTAGCACTGAATTCAAATATAAAATAAAAAAAGTACATTGACACAAGCTAATGTTACTAAATATGAACCAATGGGAGACTTGCACAATAGAGCCGGAAGATAAACAGGAAGTAGCAAATGGACGAATAGTAAGTGGCAGTCAAGGAGTCTGATTGGATAGTTGGCATTGTGTATAAGGCCCCCATTGAAATTTATTCTTTTCCCTGATCAAACCCACATATATTGGGTCAATATTGAAGTGATGTCGAGAATTTTCTCGACATCATCGTAAAGTCATCGTAAACCCTCAAGTAAAGTTCACATCAAATGAAAGACCATTGGAAGACCATTGGAAACAGTGTCTGAAAATAGTTTTTGTCATTTTTTACTATTTTATTACACAGAGTAAACTGCGAATAAAGCATGAGATTCTATGGTGGTCTGTTGTGATCATATCTAGGTCCGGTGACGTCACGCTGCCTTAATACATATATTTTAAACTGTGTATGCACTTTCTAATACTTGACTCAAACTTAAGGTGTGTATACTTTGAGTTTCAACACAGACCCACTGTTCCAATGTCCATGTTTCATCAAAATCAAGAAAATTAAATAAAAAAATCAAATTGACTTGGTACTTATGAGTTACCATACAAGAGGTAAGTACTTTTTACCTGGTTAAAAAAATCGCATAAATGAAGTAAAAATATATTTGGATTCAGTTGAAATTTGTCTTTCATTTGACCTTCACTTCGTCGAAGGGTTTACTATCACTTTTAAGCAATTGTCCACGGGACAGGGCAGCACGGGAATTATCGATTCATTTCCTCTCATCGTAAGAGCAAATGTATTGGTACTGTAATATACGACAATGCATATGAAGTAGTTGTGCCGAAGTTATAATAGGATTTTTCGCTCTTGAATGGCATAGCTTCTAGATGATACTCCAGCCGATCATTCTACAATATACATATAGTAATTCCTTCATGAATCAATGACTGTTACTGAGATCGTTTCAAGTACTTCGTTCATGCAAGACCTACGAGGCTTCGTTGGTAGGCCTTGTTACTACTTTTAAGATCCTGGAAACAGAATTAACAAGAAATGAAGACTGTACAATAACCCCATTGTATCGCCGTAGATTAGGAGTGGCGAAGATATAAAGGCATCATATTGGTCAGCGGAATAACACTGAGGCGGATATCGATCGGGTTATTCTCAGAAGGTGCATGGTTTAAGTATAGAGAGAAAATCACAGACAGCCACATATAACTTTTCATGTAGGTATGTGCGATCGATGGCTAAATTGTCGGCATGAGTTGCAAGATTGGTAGGTTGTTTGGATGTTCTTCAAGAGAGACTTTCTGAATTTGCTTGGAACCCTGGTAATAATAATCGAAAACCAATAAACAAGAGGAGGCGTGGGACCACTTGCATGACGTACTCTTCTTCTAGACTGTGACTACGTAATTTTTAATATTTATCCCATGTTTAGGAGTCCATAGATGTTCATCTTTTAACATCAAATGAGTTAGTTATTTGAGCTGATGTGTCATCACAGCTCCCAAGTTAGCCTATCTAATTTCTCTTAATAAGCCTGTGCTCGGGACAATGTGGTTAATTCATAGTCCCCACATGAACACTTGAAATAAAGGCACGGCTGAGATACTAAGACTACTTAGTGTTCTAGAGTCTGAATGTGAGGTGCTGGTGGAAGCTTCCCGTGAAGTCATATGGTTGCATTTTTATCGCCAGACGTCATCAATTTGTCCACCTCTTACATATCTTATATCATACGTTGAATACTTCAGGAAGATAGACCAAAATGAGAATTTTAGTATAAACGAATAACATAAAAATGAATTCTTGATCGAGATCCGGGAGGATGAGAAGTAATTCGCGGAGATTTAGATGGGTTCTTTTTTTTAGGTTCTATGGCTACGGAAACGGAATAAACGAGGAATTGTATGGCCATTAATATGTAGAGGTAAAGAATCCAAAAACCATCGTAGGTAAGCCAAAAATACGCTAAGGTTATCCAAAAATCACGGAAGCTTGTTTTACCAAATGTGACTGCATCTCAACTTGTTTTATGGGTTGCTTTTAATTATTATACTTTATGTAATTCATTAGGGATTTTTTTTGCTCGAAATTTTGTAATATATACAAGCGCCTAGTCCGTCATTCAATATTCAGCCCTCGTGCATTAAAGAATTTTAGGGTCCATGATTCAAAGACCTAATTCATATGAACCAATTTAAAAGAATCAATCTTTGTATACATATACATACATGTAGGCCAGTTTCCTACCAGAGAGAAACGTTCAACATATGAGAACGTGATGACAATCAGAAGGTCGATCTCAATTGCAGAAGTCCGTGATGAGCTTGGTTTGAAATATCACCATCAAAACAGAAATCATAGTGTTTAATTGTACACTCATAAAATGTGCTGATTGCACTGTGCACTCAACAGAATTTGTAATCTGAATTTTCTCCTCAGTGCTAAAGTTAACCGCCATTCATCATGTACATTTTGAACGAATATTAATACTATTATACTATATGGCCTGTCGCATTACTGTGTCGGTCAATCAGTACAGGCATAACTGGTTTTCTTACCTAGATAATTATACTAGCTGTGTTTGGTACAAGTTATTTGACAATGAATTGAACAGTATCTGAACACGCTGCCATATATCTAGTTATCGTTTATTTTTTAACTGCATATTGATTCTCATCGGAAACGGGCAAATTTGCTGAAAGCGGTCTAATTAACTATACACTGCGTGATAAAGATGTAACAAGCGACGAGTTCCAATACGTATTCGAATGCTCCCATTTTGGAAATGATAGAAAGAAATATGTCTCCAAATTAAGCAACACTTATTCAGATGTCTGAAAATGCTTCCTCTTTTTTGTGACAGCCAGCATAAAACTGCCATTTAGCTAGTGATTTTCATGATAAAACTCCCCGATATATTGCTCTCGAATTATATAATATACTCTTTGTTTCATTGCGCTTGGGTCAACATCGATAGCAAAGGTTAAATCCTGACGTAGATTCCCTTCTTGATCATCGTTCAGTTAAGTATCAAAATCTATCTTACATTTATAATGTTCATATCAGACTGTATCTACATTCCAAACAATCGTATAGCTGATCGGGTGATGCGACGTATAGTCAAGTAAGTAAGTCTCAACCTTCATTGTACTGAGGTGCTTTTCCTATGACTTGTACAATGATGCCCCATTATATTTATTTAACAGGGTTTTCAGAGAGAAAAGCAACGTGCTATATTGCATCTTCTGTATAGCAATTTCCTAAGCATACATTTCTGACAATTTAAAATCGATGTCACGAATGGATCAATGAATATAATACTTCAGTAATGTAAAGGTTTGGTTGCCAGGGTGAAAGCTGTCAGACGTTTTAGGCAGTTTCTTATCAATACACATGATCCACGTCGGGATATGCTTGATTAATTCAGCTTACTGCAAACACATCTGAATTGCTACAATGATATTGGAAACTGTTGACCTCCTCTATGTTGCAAGAAACTAGCCTATGGCTAACTAATATGTATACTATTATTTTTTGATTTCGTATAAATGTTAATTATACGAATTAGATCTTTAGGTTATGGAAATTATTTGATGGACAACGGCTGAATATTGAATAACGGACTTTCTTTCAGTCCAGTAGAATCCCGAATTCCTTCTCGCATTTTGACAGGAGCATCCAGCAACGATTTCCACTTCGTAACTAGACAAGTTATTCATAGATGAAGTCAAATTTGAATTCAGCAAATGAACGTTGATGCAAATACTGACGCCATGTACCTGTTCTGTAATTACAGAAATCCGGTTTTGTGTGAGGAACAGACACTTTGGGGACCGATGGTGGAGGTTTTGAATACAAACAAAGCTAAACATCTATTGTATCAATTACAAATTTTAACTCAACCTAACTCAACCTGAAAGATGGTAGTAGGTGGTAATCAACACTATCACTATCACATCATAATTCTGTCTGCCTCCTTCGGGAGGGCCAATCTGCTCCAAGATCGTTCAGTATCTGCGTATGCTATAACATCGCCAACACTCACATAATTCAAGTGACCTAAATGTTCAAGAAAATATAAAACGATATCGGGTATGATTATTTTATTTCTAGATCTGTCACTTTATTCTCGTGACATAATGACACGTGAATTTAATTTGTTCTGATAGAAAATGGGCCCGTATTTGTTCTGTTATCCTCATTTGCTTCAAAATTTTGTATCCCCAAATTTGGGGGGGATCAGTTTTCAAATAATTTTATAACTGTAATTTTATAAATTCCGAAATTGTGTATTAGCAACTGAGCTGGAAGAATTTCCTGATTTTATAACAGCTTTTGTTGGCATTTGTAGGAAGTCGATGCTGGATCGACATCGGGCCTTACAGACTGGTATTTAGTGTTAAATGCCGTCATTTTCATCAGACGATGATACAGCTCACCAATCCCCAGTGTACGAGTTGTCACAGCGAAACAGCTCACCAATTACCAATATACGAGTTGTCAGAGCATTTCCATCATGCTAGGGGCCATGTGGTCATATCATCCAAGTTGCCACATGAACAGGTACAATAAAAGTGTACCGGAGATACAACACATATCACGAATCGTTAGATTCTTGGTATGTGCTTTAGAATAGGTTAACCGGAAGACTATGCTGTGAAGTCATGTGGCTCTGTCAGTATGTCGGCACCTCTTCCCACTTCCCTTATATGTGTTGTAATTTAACTTCAAGTTGACACAAAATCAGTGTCACAAAACGGCGGTTCCATTCAATTATGACAATAAACGAACATTATAAAACATTCTGATCTTTAATCGGACTGCGAATGAAAACCATTTACCGAGATACACACGAGATAGAACTGAGAATCATTAATAATCTGCATTGCCATGTATAGGCTACCGTGTGACTATCAATGGCTGATGTTATATAACGCAAAGAGGACAGAGGGGAATCGACGGTCAATTTCGCCTGCCCACCTGGCGGTTAGCTGGAGCCCTGCGGATATAAATGGATCATGCGCATTTGCATTCGACGGCCACAGTCAACCAAATTGGGGTTGAGAAAAAAGATTTGGGTCACGCATGTCACGCAACGGATTTTATCGCCATTTTATTAAATATAAGAAGCAAGACATGAACGACATATGAGACGCTGACAAAACACAGTGAAAGTGAAAGTTTTACGGCTTCCAGCAAACCTCTTTCCCAAGGCTAACGTAATCGTTAAAATATAATAAAAAGTGCATCTATTTGAAAGATACTGCACTTCTGTTATGGCAGAAAAAGTCTTGGTGTATGTTTTCGGCATACGTCCGCGGAATTAGGAGAATCGCCCTGGCTAGTGAAGATTTTAGCGAAGAGAATTTGGGTGAAAGAAAATGGCCGTCTGAAAAGCACGAGAAATCTCGCCAGTCAAACCAAAAACAGAGATTGCGCGAGAGCAAGTATAAAATCTTTGATCTTTGCCGCTTTCCGAATCCCTCGTTTAAAAATCCCTCATACTACCTATCTCACTCACGCTTCAATTGTACCTATTGATACAAACACAGCCAAGGTGTCGACCGTATCCAATTTTGTAGCCCACAAATAGGGGTGAACTTACTTCCCTCGTTTGGACCGTTTTTTATCTGGTGGTCGCATAGTTAATCATTTTCTAACAGATGACTTGATAGGGCTATTAAATCATCGCTCTGCGATATTTATAGCCAATATCGCTCGAAGCCGGTGCTAGGAGCAGTGTGGCCATATTATTCAAGATTTCCACATGAACATCTACAATAAAAACGTAGCTGGGATACAAATCATCACATGGATCACTGTTGACTCTCGTGATGTTTTAAGAAATATGTAGTCAGTTTATTTGTCTGTGGGATCATATGACTTCTCCTCAGAATGCCGACATCGGTTTTCCCCGCCCTTTGAATAGGCGGTGCAGTAGTTACTCATTACTACTGACTGTGAAGACTAACAATTGTCACTACTCATTGATAACCGCAATTGCACTGTGGAGACTCTTAACAGCGGACATTACTCAGTGACAACAAAATTGGTCACCACTCAATGTGGAGACTATACCATTGGTCGCTACTCATAGATGACCGCAATATGGAGAATCTAACATTGGTGACTGATAATTAATGAATACCCTGTAAAAATTCCAACAGCTGAAATTACTCATTGTTGATGGCCACACTGTGCAGACTCTATAAACATTGGTCACTGCACTGTGGAGACTCTTAAGGACTCGAGGCCCGGGGAATAGACTCAAACTATAGATATATTTTTTTCTTTGCATATTTCAAAATTTGAAGAAAAAACCTATCAAGTGTTTCTGTTATTTTCCTTAAAAAATGTTTGCAAACGTGAAATTTCAGCTCTCAAAAAATCACTGTCTGTGGAAGAACTCTGCGCTGTGGGGATTAGTGCTCATTGCTCACAGTAAGTGTTAACGCCTGCTGTGACTTCCGCACCTCGGTTAATTACTTGTAATTGCAATACACACAATTCACGCGTTGGGCTCATTTATTATAATTAGTTGTTCTTCTACTACATTCATGCCAGAGCAGCCATCGTTTACAAAATATTGAACAGGAAATGATATGGTCTATCTCAGAGTTTTCGCGCCACATGATAAAATAAAAAAATACAAACATACTGCTCAGGTGGTCAACCATTTCCGGAAAGCATGTGGTATATGCAGATATATATATTGCGAATTTGCGTAATGTTTTTCATAATATCTCACTCGACATTCTATCAACATATCTTACTTGCCAACACAATCATGGGAAGAAAACGTTACAAGATTAGTAGGACACGCATGCAGGCAAAAAGAAACTTTGATAAACATTATTACACGACTCCTGCTGTTCGGTCATATATACCCCCGATTCAGTATTACTTCATACTGCATTATCGCATTATACATGCGGCAAATGTAGAAAGTGAGTATTCATTCCAAATAAATACTTTACGTATTCACCATCGTACATATAATTACAAAAAAGGCAAACATTATTCCCGCAAATTGTATACTTTCGCGATAATAGTAAAGTTTTTTTGTTCCACACCGGAAATGGCCGCTGCCAGTTTTTTCTCGTTTGAGGTCTGTAGACTGACCAGTTCCTGTTTTCTTCTCTTTCCATGAGCTAGACCTTTTTCAGTCGGCAACTAAATCCATGAATGTCCAATTGCCGCAAATCACATCTCTGTAAGCCTTCTATAGAATGCTCGACGTCTACTCAATCACCCGCGGTTAGGGATTTCGGAAGGTGTGAAAACTGACCAACGGAGCATATTCCAGCATAAAAATTCATCTTCGTGACTGGTTTTCTACACTTTCTCAAAATATATTGTTCCAAAGTGATTAAAGAACGTTTGGTCTATAATCCCTATATGTTGTGTGAGAATATTGTGTCATTATCATGAAGTAGCGGATAATAATTACAGAATATCATCTGAAAAGTAGATTATTTTTGTTTACGGTCTATATCCGACATATTTTTTTACACAGCTGGTACATACAAACTTGCTAATAACTTCTCTATTTTTCATCGGATCATGTCAATTTTTGGGGAGCAATAATATATATATAACAGTCCGAACGATGTGTCTCAGTTTTTCAAAATGTTGCTTTGTTTTGAAGTTATTGGAACTTGAAATAGACTTTCATTTTGTTTCAAAAAATAAACTTTACAACGCTCTCAAACTTTTTCTAAGAGTTTAAAAAAAAACTGAGACACATTCGTTTGGTTTGAAAGGTTTATTATCACCATGCAAAATCTCGGACTCGTTACTTGTAAAATAATAGGTGAAATTAGCGATATAAAAAAGACATTATTTTTTTTAAATAACTTTTCTAACTGCAACGAAATCGGTGAAATAAACGTAAGAATTAAATTCTTACTTTATTTGGAACGCCCGAATCGTGATCTTTCCAACCATATAAAACATATATATGTATGTGAAGTGGTTGTGATGAAATGAGACAGAATGCACGAGGGTGTCTAGTATCAGGCGCTACCCCGGGCCTCGAGTCCTTTACAGCTGACACTACTAATTGATGACCGCACTGGTGAGAATATAACAGCTGACACTACTCATTGATGACCGCACTGGTGAGAATATAACAGCGACACTACTCATTGATGACCGCACTGGTGAGAATATAACAGCTGACACTACTCATTGATGACCACACTGGTGAGAATATAACAGCTGGCACTACTCATAGATGACCGCACTGGTGAGAATATAACAGCTGACACTACTCATTGATGACCGCACTGGTGAGAATATAACAGCGGACACTACTCATTGATGACCGCACTGGTGAGAATATAACAGCTGACACTTCTCATTGATGACCGCACTGGTGAGAATATAACAGCTGACACTACTCATTGATGACCGCACTGGTGAGAATATAACAGCTGCCACCACTCACAGATGACTGGATTGTTTACTTTTCATTGATGAGCGCACTGTGGATTCTGTAGTGGACCCTGTCCGCTACTTTACGAAACATATATAATTGCATAATTCGCAATGAGTCCTTAATGCATGCATATGTGTACAGGATGTGAGTAACCGTGTTAGTCTATGAGGGATATGACGATAACCGGTCAGTGACACCATTTGAAACTGACTGAATTTGTTAGACACTGTGCAATGCTAAACTATTACATACGTGCGAATTTAGTAGTTTTTAATGCCTCATTCACACAAAAATGGGCAATTTTTAGCAGTCATACTTATTGAGCATTTCCTAGCATATAAACTTATCAAATATGTATGAATGAACACAAGGTCTAGAGAATCTACCTGCCACTTTGTGATATGAAAGCTGCCGTAAAAGTTGGCTTCCGTGTTGTTCCCCAGAGATCAAGCCATGGAGTCTTTGTTTACGAGTGTGATCTGTAAGCAGTAACGGTAAAACGATTTTTTTATTGAAAGTTTGTAATGTCATTGTTAAAATGGTATTATAATAATAAAACTAGCAATAATAATTTTGTTCAATCTGGGATGCTTGATTAGCACGAAGGCTATATAACATAGCATGTTAAAAACTTTCACACACTAGCATGGCTAGATCCAGAGTTTAAGAATTCAAAACTTTCGTCATTATAATTTGAATACTGACAATTTCAGAAAATAAAAATTTTAATTTATATAAAAAATAATTATATCATGCCGTAAATTTAAGTGTAGGATATGAAATATACACGAAGGCAAAGAGGTAATGTAACCCGAAATTTACAATGGATGAATCTTGAATTTCAATAACCGATTTTTCAAACTAAAAACATTTGAACATCTTATTTTATCTGGCAAGTAGTTCCAAATCTCACCCCTGGAAATTTGAGGCTTTCACGAAAAAGCTCGCATGCGGGACGGGGCAAGACGAGGTCTCCTCATACTCCTGCTCTGGTTCGACTGGGGACTCTGTTAAAAGAGTCTGACAAAAAAATCAGGGGTCAAATTATTGCATATTTTCTACATTAAGATAGACTTGTGTAAATTGATCATTTGTCGAAGTAGAATCCACCTCATTTCCGAAAAAAAGTCGACAGTAGGATTTCTAGGCGGTGCCTTTAGCATTATTCTGGAAGTCCGTTTTTGAATTTCGAATAAACTGTGAATCAATCCAGTATCTGCGTTACCCCAAACCGTGTCGCAATAATCAAAATTCGGCAGGATTAAGCGTGAGTAATGGGACAACATCTCTTAATTTGTAAAGTAGGTAAAGGTTTCGAAAATTTTTGCAACACAAGGCATTTATATGGTATTGAATTGGAGCGATATGCAAGAGGTGGGAAAAATTGGCGACGTCTCGCGACTAAAACGCAACTATATGACTCTACAGGAAAGCTTCCCTCGGCACCTCACATTCAGAACCGAGAATACGGTGGATTCTCGGACGTAACCTTAGTATCTCAGCCGCGCTTTTATTGTGTGTGTTCATGTGGAGACTATGAAGTATCCACACACAAGCCAGGCGCTGATCAAATGTGACAACTAGGATCTTTGACTCTGATACCCTCTCTATCGGCACGCCTTCAACGTGGATGGAAATGATGGAGAGATATAATAACCTTTGTCTTTTGCGTAAGATAAGGAATACAGTTTTCAGCACATTTAGGATGTTCCTTTTCATTCGCAACGTAAGGTTGTCCAGACCAGACTGAATTTTAGACTGCATTATGTAGGTATTTATCAGATGAATATATACTTGTGTCGTCAGCGAACATAATCACAGTAGAGTGCTCCACAGACTGATAAATCAGTAACAAATACTAAGAACATTAAAGGATCTAAAATAGGCCCTTGGGGTATTCCTACATTGACGAGGTCTGACTCCGATATACATGTTTTTATAGAAACAAGCTGACGCCGGTCTATCAGGTAGGACTCAAACCGTGCATATAATTTGCCTCTAATTCCCGAGGCAGACAACTTTTGTAATAGAATGCCATTGTATACAGCAATGTACAGTGTCAAAGGGTTTCTTTAAGTCTATCAAGACCTCGTGGTCATTTCTTGAAAAAGTAATAAAAACCTTCAACTTTGGGGAGAAAATGCAAAAATGAATTAGGCTACTGTACTTCAAAACTCAGACCTGTGTTATTCAAAACGGTCATCTCTCATCCTTCTTCGATATTAGCAAAGGATGTAGACCAGGCGATCCAGTATCTCCATATCCGTTTCTGCTCTGTGCAGAAATATTGGGAATGATGATACGGTCAAATACTAAAATAAAAGGGATTGAAATAAATGATACGGAATTTAAAATCAGCCTTTATGCGGATGATACTTAAATAATACTCGATGGATCAGAGGAATCCTTAAAAGAGGCCTTAAATTGTCTTGATTTATTTTATAAATTGTCGGGCCTGAAAATAAATATAGAAAAGACATCTGCAGTCTGGATCGGGTCGCGGACGGGCTCCGACACCAAACTATGTGAACATATTAAGCTGGACTGGGTAAATAATTTCATATTGCTGGGAATACATTTTTCCACAGCAGACTTACAAGGTATTTGGAAAATAAATTATCTGGGAAAACTTGAGGATCTTAAAAGGGAACTTTGTAAATGGAAAATGAGAAATCTGACTCTATTAGGGGAAGTTACAGTTATCAAAACAATAGCTTTGTCAAAGCTGATATACCTGTTCCTTGCCCTGCCAAATCCACCAGATGATGTCATTAAAGAAATTAAAAGAATTCTTTTCAATTTTATATGGAATGGAGACAACGATCGAATAAAAAGAACAGTGATCGCGCAAGATTACAAACATGGCGGTCTAAGAATGATAAACCTTGTCAATTTCATCCACTCTCTAAAAGTATATTGGTTAAGACGAATGATCTTTCAACGACAAAAATGGCAAAAAATAATGGATGATATAATTCTACAAAAAATATGCAGTGTTGGTAGCGAATATATGAGAATATTGTCTAATAAAACAAAGAATCCTTTTTGGAAAGACACTTTCGAAGCCTGGTATATTTTCGGTAAAAAAATAAAATTAGAAACCGCCGAGGACATATATAACGAACCGCTATGGTATAACACAAATTCAAAAAATTCTTCATTTTTCGTCACAAAATGGTATGAAGATAAAATAAGATACATCAGAGATATCGCCGATATCAACGGTAACATAGTGAAATTTGAAGATTTCAAAAGCAAAAATAAAACGAGTGAAAATTTCTTAGACTATATTAGGCTAACTAAAAACGTACCTACTCTCTGGTCTAAAACACTTCACTCAAATTTCAAGGAAGTACACCGGATATCACCTGGGATAACAAAATGTCTACGTATTTTGTCATGACAGGGAACAGGTTGTAGACGCTATTATGATGTAATTGACTATAGTGATTCCATCATACCAATATCAGCTGATAAATGTGAATCTTCTTTGAATCTTATAAACCAGATAGATTGGAATAGTGTATACTGCAGATCTTTCCGTTGTACAGTTGACACCAAACTGCGAGATCTGCAGTATAGACTCCTACATAGAATCATTCCCACAAATTCATTCTTATATAAAATTGGTTTGACGGAAACTAAAGTATGTGAGCACTGCAAAAAGGAAACGGAAACACTGGAGCATTTATTTTTGGAGTGTTCGGAAGCAAAACAGCTGTGGAAATGTCTTGAAATCTGGCTAAAGGATACAGTGGGAATGCGGGGTGAAATATCGAACGAAAACAAAATCTTGGGCTGGAAAAGAAATCAAAATTGTCTTAATGCTTTGATGTTGATATCCCAAAAATATATTTATGCAACTAAGTATGATCAGGGAACTCTCAGCTGGAAAGCTTTACAGAACATCATATACAACTACTACTGCATTGAATATTTTGCAGCCAAAGTTTCGGGGAATGTTACGAAATACAAGAAAAAATGGATACAATTCGAAGATTTCTTTAAATTCTTTCGACAAAATGAAAAATAAATTGCTTCTAAAGGACTATCAGCATCAAACAATTAAGCGTATAATTTTATTATTGTTAAGCCAAGTCTGACCAAGCTGGTTTCTTATGGGACCACTGTGGAAACAGTTGGGAAATGCGTGTTTGTCAATTGAGTTTTTTTTTTCCTAGGGTATTTTTCTGTTTGGTGAAAAAGATGGGTACTATGGATATCTGTGAAAGGAATTAAAGAGGGATAACATAAAATGGTGAAGACAGCAAGACTGCTACATTGTGAGTGACAAAGGGTTCATATTTGTATAATATGTATTATTATTATTGAGAATGCAGATTATGTATATAGATTTTGAAAGAATAAAAAGGTCTATCAAGACCGTAACACAGACCTTTCCTTTATTGAAGCAGCTGAGAAAATCATCATACAGTTTAATCAATGCTGTAGCCGTGGAACGTCCTTAGCGAAAACCAGACTGACATGATGAGAACCACGTCCTCTCTTCCAAAAAAACTATATACACTATGATGGACAAAGCGTTCAATTATTTTGCTTACCAGCGGAAGTACCGAGATAGGACGATAATTATTTAGGTCGGATTTTTCATCGGATTTGAATAGTGAGAACACTCGAGCTATTTTCCAGGTCATTTGGAACTATCCCGGTATGTAATGAAAAATTTAAAACATATGTCAGCGAGGGCAAAATGACAGGACATGACACTTTTAACAGTCAGATACTTATACCATCAAGCCCGGTGGCTTTGGAATCCGACATGGATTTTATTTCGCTTTTCAGGAATTCTTGACTAATAGACGGTAAGTCAACAATATCTGGACATAGCGTAAACTCATTAGGGTCCATATTGTCATCAGGCTGCTAGTGATTGATCAGTACTGGAGAAATAATTGTTAAACTTCGCTGCAATGTCTTCCGGTTTGTCCAGCTCTCGATCATTGATAATAAGTTTCTCTGGCACATCCGGGGTCTTACGCGGTAAAACATTTCTTATTCTTCTCCACAGACACTTTGCATCGGATTTAAATTCATCGATTGCATTCTTGAATAATTCTGATCGCACTCATTTGTTGAGGCCAACGACAATTTTTGTTTGCTTTTTATACAAATCCCATCAAGATTACTGTTTTGTTGATTCAAATTTTCTGCTTAAGTATCTATCTGGTGGATTGCTTTTAAGATTTGGTCGTTTACCCAAGGAATCGAAGTCTTTTCAACCTCCTATGCCTTAGAGGGGCGTGTTTATTTACAACTTGAAAAAATAGATCTTTCCATGTTTCCCACGCATCTTTCGGATCCGTGAAGGCTTCAATTACCGAGCAAGGGAGCTCCGACGAATCTTTAACCAAATCAGATAAAACGAACTTTTTTAAACTACGATAAGACACAGTCGCATTGTTGTCTTTTAATAAGCCACCTCGCAGTTTACGTACTGTGTATATAAGATCGTGGTCCGAAATTCCGACACGAGCTACACCGGATGTAAGAATATTACTCGTTTCGTTTACATAAATATGTTCTATTAAAGTTTCTGATTTGCCGTCTGTTGGTGTTGGTTCACGCATCAATTTGTGATATTGATAGTCGTTCATTACATTCAGAAACTGCTCTTCACTTGAGCTTTCTGCCAGATCGTAGTTAAATCGCCGACCTCGATTGATCCTAGATCTGTGGTAATAACCTCTAGTAATTTGAGTTATGTAATCGAAGAAACCGGCATCACTGTCGGGCGGTAACGATGAGAGATTTAATCGTAATTCTGCACTAACAGTTTCCAGGTTGTCAATAGCCAGGTCGGATCTTTTTTCATAAGATAATTTGTCACTTTTGTACAGGAGTACGCCTCAGTCTTTAGGATCGTCTTCTCGGTTCCGGCGAACGATTTTGTGACCATTTATTTCTAAATCCTCGTCTGAATGTTTTTCTTCGTTGGCTCACGATCCACCAATGGCCAGTACATCAAATTTTTGAATTGATAGGAAGATTTTGACTTTATCGTGTTTGTGGAGAATACTGCGCACATATAAATGGATAAGCTGAGGCCCCTCATAGGTGGTTCTAGAAGCTGCACCACCAAGTTTCTTTCAACCCTATTGACGAGGGCTCTACAGGAGGTAAAAGCATTTTGGGAAAGGTATTGCGCCACTATTTCTAAAAACTCTGGCGTTGAATGTATGTGGATATTGAAACACTCAAAATGTCTTACGGAAGAACTTGATGCTAAAGGTCACATACCGTACAGACATGTATCCACATGGGATTTCTCGACTCTCTATACTACAATCCCTCATCAGGACATTATTGACCGTCTAAGTGCATTAATAGTATTTGTGTTCAAGAAAACTGATCGTAGATATATTAATGTCGGAATCCATAAAGCATTCTTTAGCTCTTCTACATACAAGAGATATCATTCATGGGATGTTTCTTTATTTATAGAGTTGCTTGAATTACTCATTAAAAATATCTATGTGGAATTTGGCAACACAATATATCAGCAGCATATAGGTATTCCAATGGGTACTAGTTGTGCCCCCCTGTTGGCTGACCTGTATCTGTTCCCATATGAATATGACTATATGCAGGCGCTTTCAAAAACCGATCCATTCAAAGCTCGTTCCTTCTCATTCACCAAACGCTATATAGACGATCTTCGTGCTGTGGATAATCGCTATATAAATGAGGCAGCGAAGGATATATATCCACCTTCACTGGATTTGAAGGAAATTACAGATAGCCCTACAGGCACATCATATTTAGATCTATATCTCTATAACAATGAAGCGGGCATTCTCTCTCGTCGACTTTATGACAGAAGAGATGATTACAATTTCGACATCGTAAACTATCCCTTTCTGGACAGTAATATTCCAGTGGGACCTGCATATGACGTATACATCTCTCGCCTAGTAGCATTTGCTACATCCTGTGTTAAATGTGACGATTGTAATCAACGTCACAAAACATTGTTGCAGAAACTTATAAAACAGGGCTATACCACCAAGCGTCTCCACTCAAAGTTTCTCAAATTTTGCGATACATATCGCATGCTGATGGCAAATTACGAGCGTAGCGTGCAAGATCTATGGCGTTTAATACGTTTCGTAACTTGTGTCTAATTCCGCTTAACCCGGGGCTAGGGGCCGTATGAACCCATGTACTTCAAGATCCTCATGGTGCTCATATGAACAAACGCAATCAAAGCGTGACTGAGATACATCATTCTCTAGATGACGACTTTACAACGATTATTATGGATTAAGAATACTGAATAGCGATACGGATTTTATATTTTTGGAACATCATGATGTCTTGTCGGCATCATTGAAAACTGTTGACCGCTTCTCTCTTGTAGGAAACTAGCCTATGTTTATGTATACTATGATTGTCTTTTTGAATTTGGTGCTAATACTGTTATATGGAATATGGAATAGGTCTTTGGGTTATGTACGCGGATATTCTTTAATGGACGACGACTGAATTATGAATGACGGACTAGACGGTTGTAATTCATGAATATTAAATAGCTCGCGTGTGGTTTTGGAGGGTTCGTTTTTCCCAGTTGTCACCAGTTTGGTCACTCGTATTCAGGTCACACTCCGATAAGAAAAAGGAGTCATCTATGTTGAAGGGTACACAGTTCTCATAATACCATTCAGCTGTACCTCTCCATACATCGGCTAATAAAGCACTGTTCCTATTCACCAGCACAATTTGAGCATGAGATGTCGCTTTGCATTTGAATCACTTCTTCACCACATACATCACAAGGACCAGGACAGAGTTCTATGTCACCACTCAGTAGCAACGACAATGAAGCCAGGTAAATATCAGCTGATCGATGTTCATACGTAGATATAGATCGTTCCTGCTTTGCTGTTCCTATGTACAGACTCTTACTGACAGACTTGTAAAGCTCCATAATCCCAGAATAGCGTACATTTTCACAATCGGGGGAAGTAGGATATGTACGTGATGTGGGAGAGACTCGCCAGCTATTTAATATTCATGAATTACAAGCGTCTAGTCGTCGTCCATTAAAGAATATCCGCGTCCATAATCCAAAGACCTATTCCATATTTCATATATCTCCCCTCACTTACATTATCATAATCGTATGTTGTCAGGAATTCTGCAATCGGATCAACCAACTTGTTATGTAAAGTCAGAGCACTAGTTTCATATCTTTTTGGACAAATTTGGCATAAAATGGTAAAAAATGTAGAGAGAGAGAAAAAATCCTCCCACGCCGGCCGCCATGTTGCGTATATAAGTGCACGAGAGGCACGAAAGGGTTTAGGATGTATGGATGCCTTCTTCGACAAAACTTCATACATAACTGCCAGTGAGACAACACTGGGGTTGGAAGGTGGCCCTCTGGTGACCATATGCGATCTTTGTAAAGAAGTAAAATACCAATCAGCTCTTTCATTTCATTGTCAGATCTTTCACACCATATTCTGGTGAAATTTCTTTGTGAATTGAGGATGGTTGTTTGCACATACTGGCTAATAATGCATAGTATAATGTGAGAAATTCACCGGATTTAGTTTCATGCAAATTGGGACCCTTCTACCACTTACAGAAGAAGACACGTTGTATGTTACCTAATGAGCATTCCTGTAAACTATGGTGCTAGACAGTAACGATTTTACTCATTAACAAACTTCCAGGGACAAGGAAACGAGAGATAGGGAGAGAATTGAGGTTTAATGTCGCGTTCAGCAATATTTCAGCTATCTAGCGACGATCAAACAACATTCTAAGTACTCAAACCAATAACTTAGTAATCCAACGCATTAAAACATACACACATTAAAACTTATGCAACATACCGATTTCTCTCAAATAACCCAAGATGCAATCCTCCCTCACCTGACTAAAAAGATCTTCCAAAGTAGTCGCTCGATAAAAAGCATCTCTTACAATCATAAAATCTATTAAGTCGATAAGAAAATGTTTCACCGTGAGATCTTCATGGCATGGAAAACACCTAGGGATCGGCCCTTTGTTTAGTAATTGTTCGTGAGTTAATGATGTATGGCCGATTCCACATCGCCTGATCATGGCTTGATCGAAACGTTTCTGGCTGTTCAGATGAATATAGCCTGCAGTCTTTTTGAACTTTTGAAGTTTGTTATTATTCAGAGCATCCCATAAAGATTGAAACAGCCGTATCACATAAGTACAGATAGAGGGTCTAAAATCCAACAATATAGCCTTTGCTTCTGCAGTGAATATCGAACATTTACCTGGTAGTCGACAGGTTTTAGTTTTGCACATGCTACTCTCTCGCTATCTTTAGAACCATCTGTGTAAATAGACTGATGCTATCTGTATTTCTCTCTCAGTAGACACAATTCTTGTGTGTACAAGAGCTGGCTCGTGTCTGCCTTTTTATATTTCGTTAGAGAAATATCTACTTCTGGTTTAGCTAACTGCCATGGTGGAATTGCTAAGAGCTTGTTAGGTAAAATTTGACTAAGCTTAATACCAGCTGCTACAATGTGTGGTTTCATACGAATTCCAAGAGGTGGAATAATGGAGGGTTTCTTCAAATAGAGATCCACGAACTGAGGTTTAAAACACAGTTATATGCAGGATTCGAGTCATTCGATCGCAATTTTGTGATATATTGTATTCTTCGAAGTTCTAAAGGAAGTTCATCTGCTTTGACATATAAGCTTTCTTCAGGGGATGTACTGACCGCTCCAAGTCAAAGTCTAATTCTTGATGGAGAATAGGATCTAGGTTTGGCAAGCTTGACTTGCACCGTTGTAACAAGGGAAAACGAAACGAAAGCATGTTAACTTTTCCCTGTCATTATGCATACACGTACACGCTGGTTTAGCCTTATTCCTGTAACAGACATGTACATGACACATTCTCCGTGTGGCGAACATGGAGAACCAGTGTGTATGTTATACATATATCAGAAAACAGATTACATAGAATGTAAAAAATCACATGATGTACTTCATGCTTATTGCTAGTATTATTTATTTTGCTCTTGATATATGTCTTGAAATATCAACTGTATTTGTACAATCAAATAGTCTTTACAACTATTGTACTAACCATGGAACATGGCTACGTATTCGATGTTTGATTGGCGATCACATTCCCACGGCATGGACAAATCATCAAATGACCAATACACCCAGACAATGGTAGCTAAGAGCTGCGGTGTGTGTTAACGGGCTTCTGCTAATATAGGTGATATTTTCTGAGAAGCATATCTCCTACCTGGATTTGTGGCAACCGAACAGAGATCAAAACACACGTTGGCTGATTATGGTGAGTGTCGTGCGAGGAATTCAGATTATAGATATGGAGAAAGTAATTTGCTTTATTCGTTATTATCACGTGAAGTCACAGTGAATGCAAATTAATTACAATAGCTGAATCGCCATGTGATGGCAATGGCTGTGAGACGTGAAGCTGAAGATACGCGCGTTACTTCGCTGGACGGATTCGGGGACAGCATTAACTTAAGACATTCCATTCTGATCACGGTCCTACACGTGAAATAGACTCGCTTATTACATTTTGTCAAAGATACCGTGGACGTTTGACGTTTACGGGTAGCGTCTGATTCAATCTGGCTTGATCAGTAACGTTATTTGCATATTTGTGTGTGTGAGAGAGAGAGAGAGAGAAAGAGAGATGACTTGATTGGCATCCGGAGTACTGATAACCTGTTCTATGGACGTGTGGTCCTGCCGTTCACTGTGTCTAAACGAGCAGCTACAAGAAAAGCTTGGCTGGGGTATAAAAGACACGTGAATATTTCTTTCTTGTTTTTCTTTTTTCAGAAAGACCTACATAAACAATGATTAGACGGTTCTCCGCTCTTATTAGCTGCTTTCCTATATTCACAACATCCCATCCCAGCACGGCTGCAAGTATACGAAATGAATATGACGTATATTGACGTTTGTACGATTTGTTGCTATATACTTAGCGTGGGAAGACGTGGGAGGATACTGATCACAACGATCCAATCAGGGTCAAGTCCTTTATAAAACTAAGATAACGTTATCATGTATTACAAACTCTCTAGATCTATTCGTCATCAACCGATATTCTTCGCTGCGTTTTACCCGTGTTCTTCTAGCTCAGATCTCACCCACCTGGGGTCACAAGTAACGAAAAAAACTATTTATCTAGTAATATGTCGATTTTCTTCTCCAGGTGGGATTATTTTAGTGAATATATATGTGGTTAGGTACAATATTGGCCTTCAAAATGTTATATTTTGTTGAGGGAGAGGGGGGCTGTTCTACTTGGCAAAATTAACAATCTAATGGAACATTATGAATTTCGCGAAAAATAAACTTTTGAAATTTTATTAAAAGTAAAGCATTTAAATTGGAATAACTTCATACCCATTAATCTAACAACCAACAAATCCCAGATCAATAAGCTTTCCAATAACATATGTGTTCATCATATTCATAATTCTCACAATAAGACAACAAATGCCAGTGGGAGTGCGAAAATCGGCTCAGGTGGGTCGCAAGCCTCTTAACGAGTTTGTTTTCAAATATCTCAGTAGTAGCATTCGGAATCTGAATGATTATGTGTATAATTCGTGGTGGCTGTAAAACAATTCTGCTGGCTTTCGAATATATAAAATATATTACATGATTATCACTGGTATGGTGATGATAGGTGTTATTGCCTTCGAGGCATGAATATACATGTGGCCTCAAGTGTATTCGGAACAGCTATGATAAATTAGCACGTCGGCATCTTCGTCAGGTTGGTGACAGGTTTTCATCCTTTTAGCGCTTTGGCAATCATATTTTCTACTCGCATCAATGAGTTTATCGCGCCGTTTCAATGTAGGGCTAAAATAAGATCAAAGTAACCGGATGGTCTAATTGAGGTCAGTCTGGAAGGTTTAACGTCATTAGTTTAGTACATTACAGTAGCCAGATTTGCACTTGACCGTGCAATTACTATATCGATTAACCATTAACACCTCCAAAATATCTACAGATGCGCAAACGTTATATACTGACCTAGTGGTGGACGACGACAATATAAACCGTATATTGCTTAATGCTTTACATATTAGTGTATTAATTATAACAAAAAGCGCATATTTAGCTTATTATCGATCTATATATCTTCATATGACGCATTAACAAGAATCCGCTAAAATATAAGATCGGGCATATATGCTTTATTGAATGTCGATTGACTGATGACCGATTACTTAGTTGTCGCTTGCGAGGACATCCAATCGGCTTGCCATGTCAGTCTAATTCCATCTTTCTGTACGGTGCCGTCACAAGGTGTGTAAGTATATGCAGCGTTTTATATAAACAGATGAAGTGTTAAACATGTCTGAATGCAAATATTAAAGTGGTAACCGACAACTCACTTTTCGAATAGAAAGTGGATTATTTTATTTATTTTGATTTTAGTATCATTCCACACAGATTCCAGGAAAGAATGAGAAAGTAAACTAATAAAGGAAAAATAATGAACACAGGCCGTCAAGCGAATGTCAAATCATAGAGATATCATTGGATTCTGATATTGGTAAGACAAAATACGGTCAGGTATCACTCGCCTCTCTTGTTTCTCATATCGAGTCAGGCTTGGTCTAAGGACCTTACCCTCATGTCGACATTCGTTGTTATCTCTACGCGGATTGGCTATTGTGTTATCTGCTCAAACAGTATGCCATATTTGAAAATGTTGGACAGTCTCAAGAATTAGACCAGACAAGCTCCTGCGCATGACTCTTGTGTGCCAGAGATGAGAAAAGCGACCTAAGATTGTGGTCTTCAGATATATCTTCCCTGATGCCCAGGTTAATATCGCGTTGTGATAAATTGAAAGCTATATATCTATATATACCCCTGATGAGATGAATGTCCGTTACGGACAGCGGACGGATATGGTACAATGCGGATTCGCATGCACTATCTGCTGTATATATGCAGGATATTATTATGTTTGCAATACTATTTCCGCATTGAATCATTCGCCTTCACGTGGTTGTCACAAATTTTTCATGTGATATTGACTCCACGTGACGTGTGCGTCTTTCCGGTCAATGAAAATAACCTTCGGATTGTCCGTCGGTTTACACTATGGCTGACAGGATGTCAAAGATTGTGAAGAGCAAAGTAAAATAATATTTTTATATTTTAGCTGCTTTCACCAAATTAACGAGAAGGTGTTGAGATGTCCCGGTTCATATTATGAAACAATTATAGTCTTCTGATATCTGTCAATGCGATTGTGTGGACCCGGAAGAACAATATTCACCTCGGCCTCCGGTCTCAGGTCCAGAAATCCACACATTGACATGATCCATATATTTAGAGACAGATATATTCGCAACTGGAGTGACGTCGTTATGGTCATCACGTCGACGGTTTAAAGCCGACGTCACTTGGCTATATTGAATAACATGCCAGCAGTATATTTCTGCTTTCTCCGAAAATTGATATTGTTCTTCCAAAAGCTTGAGGATATTAATTCGTGTATTTGTCATGATTTCTTAACAGGTTTGACGCAATTTGATGACAAAACCCAAGATAAGACCAAAATGCGTCTTACCTCGTCTGTCGTTGGTGCATGTACACACAGTTAAATATTATACGAATCTCTTACAACACCCACGGATTACCAAGGCCCGCTCACATAAAATCTCGACAGCTTCTTCATTTTCCTTAATAACCTTGTAACTACGGCATTTCTTCAGGCATTTTATATGTGTTTCGAAACGAAGATACACATTCAGGCAATTTAATATGATTAAACATTTCGCATTTGGAGTGAATACAGTTGACATGTTTGAGTTTAAACAGTTAACTGTGAAATAATTTTTTTTTTTTATAATTGATATTTTATTTGCATTTTCATAAAGAGGAAATATTCCTATATACAAACATGAATTCTTCGGTGCAGCCAGAGAAGCAAAAAACACCATTGATATTGTGCAGCGAATAATAAAATAACATCTAATAATAGTCCAGTTTAGCTGTTCACATAGAATACCGTGAAACCTGTATACTCCGACCTTAGCTGGGACCAACATTTTGTTTTGGTTTTGACAGGGTTCTGATTTACAAAGTTCAAATCATTAGTAAATGACCCATTGGTACCAAAAGACAAATGCCGATACATTAAGGTTGATCGGTTTATTCGAGTGTCGGTTCAGACAGGTTTCACTGTATATGTAATAATCGTAAATCTATAAATATAAAACCGTAACCTAGCTTCAACAGTTGTGACTCAAATGACAGCAAATCAAAAAAGGACTAACAATATAAGAATTGGCGACCAATAAGAGCCATTATTTATGGTATCATTATAAATATTTATGATTTCAGCAATAAATGTAATTGGTCAAAAATACGCCATTCACAGTTTTTATATCTTATGTACTTATCTATTTCATATGCGGATTTTAAATCATTTTGAATGCTGTCGAGACATGGCGTTTTCTTGGCTGCCTTCATCCGATAGATTGAAAACTTAATGACTGACAGAGAATAATCAAGTGGTTTGTTTCTTCGTTCCAAAAGTTCAAATATTACTTTTGTATGTGTAAAAGAAATGGCAATCCCCACCGAGGCGAACCACTGTTCTATTTGTCGCCAAAGGGGAATTATGTGTTCACATTGCCACAGTAGATGGAGGATTGTCTCAGGGTATCTGTTACAGAACGTACACATGCTACTGACATTCGGATCGATTTTTTGCGCAAAAATGTTAGTGGTCAAAATTCTGTTTATCACTCTATATTGGAACCATTTATGCTTCACGTCGCTGTATTTTGCCACATGGACATTAAATATTCTCCACTCCTCTTCAGTAAAAGATTCCCCAAGAACAGTTTCCCATTTTACATGAGCGTTCGACTTGTTGAACTTCATATCCAATAAAGTTTTGTAATAAGTTTTACAGCCTTTTTGGACGCTTAATAAATAAGAAATTTGGGGTGGGATCAGGGGTGTTATTGTTTGTTTCTGTAATGGCTGAATTCTTGTTTTGTTTGCTGCCCTTTTAATTGCCTGACATACAGTCAGATATTCCAAAAAATTTGATCTGCACGGAAATCTTTTCGTAAATGCATTAAATGACAAGAAAGTTCCGTCGGTCTCCAAAAGGTCATTGACAAATCTAACACCGCTTTCATTCCAGTGGGGGAGATACAAAGGTTGGTTATTTATGCTGAAGTTCTCATTATACCATATTTTGTCGCTGGAAAAGATTTGACTCTCCTTATAAACTACTTTCACTTGAAAGTCGGCCCATGCAAGAAGAACGTCTTTCCAGAATTGATTTTCGATAGTAGATATAACATATTTCCGTAAAAAGGCAGATCCTATTTCCACTGGATTCAGGGTTTTTGGCATAGACATTTTCAATACTTTTCCCCATTTAGGGTTATTTACCTGTAATCTCCTCATCCATGATATTTTTGGGGCCTGAATGACAAACTTGATGACCGGAATGTTACCTCCTTCCTCCATAGTTTTAATTGACGTTTTCCTGGAAATTTTGTCTGATTTTGAATTCCACACAAACTCGAAGCACCTTTTCTGAAATTCCTGTATCATAGTTTCTGGTGGATTAGTGAGAGCTGAGAAGATGTGATTTACTTTTTAGGATAACAACTCTACCTAGCGGAGTTAGACCACGTTTGGACCATACTTTCATGGCCGCATCAACATCTTTCAGTTTATCCTTATAATTTCTCTCCACCATTTCTGCTAGATTATGAGTGATTATTAGACCTAACAGTTTGAAATCTCCTGGTGACCAGTCCAAATGCCATTTTGTTTTCAGTATTGTGCTAGATGTTTTGTTTAAACCTATTCGGATAACTTTTGTTTTGTCTACATTCATTGTTAAACCTGAAAAATTTGCAAAATGTTCTAATGTTTCTAGGCAATAATTTAGACTTTTGATAGACCCATCTAAAAAAATTGTAGTATCGTCGGCATATTGTGACAAAAGGAATTCCTCATCTCCGATCTTGATACCTCGATATTGTTATTACCTCTAAGCATTGCAGCTAATATTTCGGCGCATATAAGAAAAATGTAAGGTGATAATGGATCCCCTTGGCGACAGCCGCGTGATATATAAAAAAAACTGGGAAGCGTAACCATTGACTAAAACACATGTCTGGGCATTTTTGTAGAATATATTTATCCATTTTTGTATAGAAGGGCCAAATTGGAAAAATATCCAATGATTTTTGTATAAACGACCAATCCACCGAGTCAAAAGCTTTCTCGAAATCTATTAACATTAATAATCCCGGTATTTGATGATCCTCCGTATATTGCATTATATCATATACCAGCCTTGTATTTTCCCCAATAAATCTACCAGCCATGAAACCTTTTTGATCCTCGTGTATTATATATAATAAACTTGTTTTTATTCTTCGTGCAATAGCCGCGGATGCAATTTTATAGGTGATATTCAGGCGTGATATAGGCAGCCAATTTTTCAGTAGATGTTTTGGTTTTCTTCTTGGAGACAGGTTATAATTCCTCGTCGTTGCGTTACAGACAGTGCACCATCATAGTAAGCGAAGTTCAGTGACTTTATTAAATACTGACTAAGATCAATCCAGAAGAATTTGAAAAACTCAGCTATGTAACTATCTGGTCCGGGACTTTTGTCATTTTTCATATTTTTCAGAGCCGACAATATCTCTTCTTTGGTCAACTCCCCTTCCATAGATTCTGTCTGAATAGGATTAAGTTTCGGAATAGTATCGCCTCACAAATCGTCCAAATCTACCGAACTCGTGTCTTTCTTAGTGTACAATTTTTTGTAAAAATATTTTGTTTAAAAACTTCATTTTTTGAGTTTTCGATTCTTATTATTGACTTATTCAAGTAATTTCTGTGTTCTAAATTCAAAAAAATATTTCGATAGTTTTTCGCTCTTTTCTGACCACCTGGCTTTCGCCCTTGTCCTAATTCCCTCTACTTTATTTTTGTAAATGGATTCCAATTTTGCTTTAATTTCATCTATGTCTTTCAGGACGCTCCGTAGTCAATCAGTTCGTCTAATTTAGCTTCCATTCTCACTAAATCATCTTTCAAGTTTGTTTCTTCTTTCTTTAGTTCTCTTTTCCTGTAGGATGAGTATGATATAGACTTGCCTCTTATACTCAGTAATATCATTTCAAATAACAACTGATCATTAATTGTGAACTCCGATGCTTCTGCTGAGCCTGTATTGTCAGTTCTAGTATATTGATCTATTGTATCTTTAATAGTGCCTTTAACAATCTCTACATAGTCTTTATCTTTTAGTAGTGAGTTGTTGAACTTCCAAAAATCTTTAATGTTTTAAAATCTTTAAACGACAATGTTAAAGTGATGAGGGAATGATCTGATCTATAACTGGGGTGGATGTTAGAACATTTCACTCCGAGCAGCAAATTACGATATGTCAAAAAGAAATCGAGACGCGAATGTTTGTGTAGGGTCGGCTGTCGCCAAGTGTATCGTTTCACTTCCGGGTTAAATTCCCGCCATGGATCTACCAAATCATAATATTCTTTTAATTCTAAGACCCTCTCTCTAGCGTTCGGGGGATTTACATGGATATAATTAAAGGTATCAAGCTCTGGATCTTGCACTAAATTCCAATCGCCGCAGAGGATAATATGCTGACTCTTCCATTCTTCTAATATTGCCTGGATATTATCGAAAAAGTTTGGATCATCTTCATTTGGGGCGTATATAGAAACTAAAGTAAATGTCAAATCCGGAGTTTTTATCTCTATTAGCAAATAGTTACCTTTTGTAACATCTCGCTTTACCCTCAAAATTTCGAATTCAAAGTTGTTGCTAAATAAGACTGCCACGCCTCTTGAGTTACTGGAATATGGGCTGATGTACGTATCGTAACCCCATTCGGCAGAAATGTATTTTTTCATTTTTCGAGTAAAATGAACATCTTGAAAGCAATATATGGATAGGTTTTTATCTCGGAGATGTCGAAATATGTCGGTTCTTTTCTGCTTGTTGTTTAGTCCTCGGCAATTGACTGATCCTATTGTTATACCTTGATTAGACGCCATTCAATGGAAGGAAAAGTCATTAAAGATCTTGAGACTGCATATTTATAACTCAAGCATGAACTGCAGTGGATGTTTCTGCTATTAAAAGCAATAATTGTAGGATTCGCTTGGCAGATAGTTGTTATGTACTTAATGGATATGTCCTCTTCTATCAAAATGACAAATCAATTCACTTCCAGGCATCCCCTGTAGAAAGGAGGTGAAGCCTGCTCTGTCGGAGTATACATAATATTTACAATACCGTTACAGGGCTGATCTACTTCGGAATGATTTTTTCGTCCGATAATGGAATTCCTGTACATTCCGTCCTAGGGATCTGATGGAAGAGATTGATCATTAGTTATAATGTGACAGATTGCATACAATATAATTATAACAATGTAGAGAGCACTAATCGTATACTATCATCAATATGTCTTATTCACTCGCTCTGAGTGTTCTATGTTAAGTCGCACCCTAATATTAATGATGCATTAAAGATATATATATAAGGTAATCATCGTGTCAGGTTTCCACTTCGAATCCATGCTATATATACAGGCCTGTTTACTCTAAGTTGGTCAAGGACAGCAGGAGCTAGAAATAAAATAAGACAATCAAACAGGGATATAACTATACATGTCGACAATATCGGGAACTGTGAAATAATGTTTAACTTCTCGTACCACAAAGTTTTTTAAATCTAGACTACCCATTTTGAACATTTCAAACCTCACAACCTTTTCTCGGATTTTCTAATTTCGTCTTACAACATATTTTATTGACTTTCAAAGTTGCGCAATCGAAATAATTAGCGCAACCGGTGATTGTAGTTTAAAATTCATAGGCATATCTTCAAAATGAGTAAAACAATTTGAAGTACGAGAGACTTTTGTGTGCCTTGGTATGTGTAGGTTACGTAGTTTCAAACGGATTTGACGGATATTTTAGAAGTTATTAGAAAGCCGATCTACACACACGGTGAAAATATTAAACCCGTAAAACGAAGTAAAACGTAACAGCTACCGGTATTGCTGAAAGACGATTTTTAAGGATTCCAGGGCTATTATTCTCCAGAAGTTTTGTGGCAAGTATTCTGATGATAAGAACAAAGCTTCGCGTATCTTTATGTTAAATTAACAAAACAAGTTAAGTAATTATTTTTCATATCTGTCTTTGGAGTTTGCTCTATTGTAGAACAACTGATGTCCACAGTCTTAATGATTTAATAATCACACTGAGAGGCAGGCTCACATCATTGATGGTTCTTCAGATCAGGTTAGAACATAGCAGGCCATGGTGGTGGGAATATATCTTATTGGTCTAATTGTATCACTATGAGAGCGACAACACACCATTCATTTCGAAGGATGTGTGAGAATCTTTCCTTGGAATTGTTCCTATGAAGCCAGGTGTAACAGTCATAAATGTTCGTGTCAATTACGGCAGAGCCACTGACGCCAAAACCAGCTGGATCACTGGCCTCCAAAAGACATACATCAGCATGAAATCAGCCCGAACACTATATCGATTCGAGAATTCTGAACGCTCTTTTGTTATCAGACTAAATTAGGACCAGTATTAAGTATAACAAATATATATTCGTTACCTACAGTGAGTTGTTGGCAAATCGAGTGGGTCGATGAGGAGCTCAGATGTACGACGTTCACGGTGAATTAACTGATTTTATGAGACAATGCTCTAATTTATACCTCATTTGAAGAGGAAGAGAATAATTATTGCGATTCTTAACAGGTAATTACCAAGTCAGGGAGGGAAATCTCGGCACAAATCAGTTTCTCTCAATCAGAAATTGAGATTATCTTAGTAAATTGTTCTTGATGGATGACGTGTGGCTAATGATTGCTGAACATGATTAGCCGGTATTTCATAATGAGGTATAGAGGGTATCTAGGCTGCGAATAATAGAGAAGCGAAATGCAACTGATAAAATCCAATTTTAAACAGCCTATATTTATATAAAATAGAATTTGTTGTTCATTTCCATCTCATTCAGCCACGCCGACATTATCACGAAGTCAGCTAGAGACAAGATTTGCACGTAGCTACCTGGTGGGAGTTTTTACTTCGAGGGGTGTTTTCCTTGGAGTTGTTTCCCTTTATATTGAAATCGACCAACCAGCACGACTTTCGAATGCAAAATGCCACATCTTGGCAGTCAATTGAATCATTCATTGTGTTAAATTGCAATATATTGAAATTGTAATGTCATGACCTTCGATCAGTAAAATTGGATTAAATCTCTTACGCCTCAGTTCGTGAACAGAAGCAACTGACTTACCAAATTCTAGACATCTGTTGAAAGTGTATCGGATACGGAATTGAGAGTTGTTTGTTCGAATTGGGACAAGGAATGCCTCATTCCAACGAACATCATTTGGAAACACAATGACGGATTCGACACTGTATTTCTCGCATAAGACACCATGTTCGCCACCTCTATTATGAGGCTATTCGCAAATATTATCAGGATGCAATCAAGGTACATCTATGTTAGTTCTGATCGACTGTATAGATTTTAAGATTACAAGAGATTCTTTTTACCAAGCAGCTACTTTAGAAGATCTTTTTAGTCTGGTAAAAGAAGACTGTATTTTAGGTTATTTGAGAGAAATCGGTTTGTTGCATAAGTTTTAATGTATGTACATGTTTTTGGTGTGTTGTGTTGATTGCTTCTGCATTGCTGAGTTGTTGAATTGTTTCTGTCGACATTTTGTTTAATTTTCGCTATATAGCTGAAATATTGCTGAACGCGACGTCACACCCTAATTCTTTCTCTCTCTCTCTCTCTCACACATCTGTGTTAGGGAGAATCGTCACATTGCTTAGGAAATTTAGTATCAGTCGTTGAGAAAACCTACATCTGACGTCGGTCTGATATCTGGGTAGATAGACTGACATGCTGTTAACTCCTGCCCCACGTCGTTTAATGTTTCTGGCTACTGGATTAATCGGCTAAATATTGGGTTCGAAATTACGGTATCAAAATAACAAATAGGCAACGCGAAGTTAACATTATTACGGTTCTTATTCGAGCGTAGAGATTCAACCTTAGCCGTTCACATTTAGAGTGACACGGGATGTCGGATTTCCAGCCGATTCCCATAAAGAATTTGTTCAGGATTGTTCTGCTCCTGTTCATCCCAATGTATTTCTTGGCGGATGGCACACGGCGGAACGGTGACATAGATAGCTGACCATGAAAGTAATTTTGCTTCACAAGATTGTGGCAAGTAAAACTAAACAACCATGCAGTTAAATGCTTCAGTCTGTTGGTTTTCGAGTCTGCATGTTATAGGAAATATGGTGACAAACAGCGTTTATCGTATAAAAAGACTACGGTTGGTGTGATCCGTACAGTGAAGCGATTCATTTCCTTGTCTGGCCTCTTCACGGCGAGAATTAAACAATAATGAACAGCAGTAGTCCGATGCACAATGTAGCCTGGGATCGCCGATAACATTTACGGTTTTTGTTAATAAAAAAAATCAAATTCAATGTCACGTTATATGCACTCAATATCGGTTCACCGTTGCCTTGAAATTGTGCAACATGCATGGAATTTCCTATGTATGGACCATTTAATGAGTTCCATCCATTTATCAACAGCAACGGCATATAATTTCCATAAAATTACAACCCTTAAACAATTGGAAAGGAACACAAATATTGAAAAGTTAGTCATTCCATGGCATTTAATAAATACAATTCAATTTGACATGTTATAGTTAGGCAGTGACAAATTTCAGAATCCCTACATGTGATGCACAGTGGTAAATTGTTTCTATGCTCCCGATAAAAAAGATATTGGCTTCATGTGCTTCAAACTGTATGTGGATAAGATATATTTTGGATCGATATCTGTGATCTATTGAAGACGCTATGGTAATTGGTTAGTAAACGTTGGAAAATTCATATGTGTCTGGTAATTTTGGTCTGCAAAGAAGATAACGCTCAACCAGTTTACTGATTTACCGGTACTGTCTGTAATACGAAATATTCTCAATGAGTAAGATTCATTGTATTGATATGATTGAGTCTCTATTTTGTTGTGATTTTAATTGGAATTTATAGTTAGTAGTTGCATGTCAATACCAAGACAACAAAGGCCCAATTCAGCACTGGTCTGATGTCTAATGTAATATATCTTTCGGCAAAGAGATCATTAATTGAGACAAACAAATAGGATAAACGAAGCAACAATTTGCAGCCCAGGTAAATATATTACACACGCCAATCGAGATTATAATACAACAGCTTTGTCGCTACGTTTCGTGTAACATGCAGACTCCGATGCCAAAGATAATGGAATTAACTGTGTGATTCATGTGTTTAATAAGCAAAATATCTTTTTCATAGGTAGAGATTCATGTGACCGTCACAGTTGATGGAATGCAGAAAATATCTCACTGAGTTAGCCTTAACGGTGTGGAGGCTAAGAATGTCCTATGGATAAAAGTGTCTTCTTGCATATCGCTCCAATTTTCTAACCTAACTAGCTAGACGATTTAATTTCTTCTGTGGACTCAATAGCTCTCTGATGTTTTTGACAGAGTGGGGAGCTGTTCTGTCGGACTCACCTGCCTGAGATAAACCTGCAATATCCGTATAGACCGTCGTGGCATTCCACTCAGCTGAGTATATTAAAACGTCTAATTATTTTTGGCTTTGTACTGGGCAATTGACAATTGATATAATAACTTCGAACCCAGTGTTTAGCCGATTTTGCCATTAGAAAGACATATTATACGACGCGGGGCAGGAGTTAACACCGCTGTCTGCCACAGTCTATCTACCAGGGTGAATGTTCTCTCAGATTGATGATGTCCATACTATATACATGTATCCTATACAATGCGGTGGTTCTGTCTAATACAGCTTTAAAATGATTGTACCCTAATAACATTGTAGAGGAGTTTTCATATCAGGAGTGCTACCTGGTGAATATGGATTTCAGACAGAAAAAACATTCGTCATATCTGTCAATGTGTAACCAAACACGATTCATTGACACACAAGGCATTACTTGTCCCAGTTCGAACAAACAATTTAAATATAGTTTCTGGTGGATGTGGATAGAATTTGGTAAGGCATTAACGGTTTCCAATCAACGAGTAAGATATTTGAACCAATTGGGTTGACCAATTACTTTAAATGATTAGATTGGAAACGATTTCGATTTCAAGGACTGGGCGATAGAGGAGTAGAAATTATATTCAGTAGATTATCAAAATACCATTTCCTGTTAGTCTACATGCAATAGACTCAAATAGATTAGCTTAAAGATGAACGCTGGCTGTGTCACGCTGCTTACTTTGCAATGTTGACCAATGCTTTGTAAGCTGTAAAATAATGACAAACCAAATAAAGAATGATAGACTATTTGCCCAGACGTCTGAGTCGAACAAGCTAACTCTTCTTTAGTATTTGGGAATCACGTGAACAGATACAGATGTGAAAATACTTCATGGCAACCTATTCTGTTAAGGCATCTATTAAGACAGAAGTTTTGATCAGCAAAATAATGATCATTCACACACACTCTTTTGCAAGCAGCTGACAGTTTTCCATGAAGTTTCTCCCTTATCAGTTATCATCTACACGCATAACTTTGCAACGAAGGACCCAACACTCATAATGGATACAATACAAAGAAATAATATTAAGACAGACCCGAGGAACCTTAGGGCAGGTTTCCCGGCCGAGTCTCTAATAGTTCGAAATGCACTAAGTCCTTTTTCAATCCAAATGACAGATATATTTCTGACAGCAAAGCAAGGCCACGACATCAAACCTTGTAATATTGTGCTTGATGATTGTTTAGCACCGAATTCTACATGTAATAATTTCAAAATTTCTAAGTGTGGACATCGTGGATGTCTCACGTGTCCACTCTTTAATACGTCAGCTTCATTTAGTTCCGCGTTAACTGGTAACTCATACTCTGTTAACTCGTATGTTGATCTTAGTTGTTCTACTACAAACTGTATTTATTTAGTTTCCTGTAAGAAGTGTGGTCAATAGTATGTTGGCAAGACCACCCAAAGACTCCATCTTAGGGTGAACGGTCACAGAAAATCCGTTAGGAAAAAGCAATTGCTTATAGGTAGACATTTTTGTGGACCCGACCATGGCTGGGATAACTTTAGTATTCAGATCATAGACGTCGTCTATCCATCTACTAAGGATTCCCCCTTTGGATTTGAGAGAACAATCCGAGAGCGGGAATTATTCTGGATGCTAGAACTTGGGTCAGTGTTTTCGTTTGGTTTAAATGATAATGTCAGTGGGTTCGGCCGCTCAAATATATCCAACATTACACAACTATTTAAACCCCATCAACGGAGACAACGCAGCCATGGTTGGCGAAAGTTTAATAGTTCGATGATTCACGATCATATCACTTTAAATTACTTAGTGCGTTTAACTAACGCACCCAATAGTATACATAGCTTACGTACAGTTCTGTATGCGGTACCTCTGAGAGCTTTAAATCAAATAGCCAGAGATATACAACAATCTGCGTCTTCAGGAAATATAATACCATCAAAAATCAGTGAAGTATGTCAAGATATAGCGTATTTTCGGTTGTATCGTCCAGTGAACATAATCGAAACATCTCAAGATCGGCTTTTGTTGAAACTCAACTACTTAGATAAAGGACTGGACATCATTAATTTACCTCGAATCCTGAATGATCCAGAGGTACGCAACGCTGTACCAAACTATTTCAAGTTCACAGAACCTCCTTGCATTTCATATAAGTATACTAAATCTATAGCCACCAAACTATTCAATTACTCCAATGCTGTCAAGGAGTTTGACTGGAACTTATACACGTCAGGAGGCTATAGTTGTGATTGTGAATTGTCGAACTTTATCTATACACCATGCAAACATATTGTGACTGGTGACCTTGATGTGGTGAGTGATAAGGATCTGAAATTACTCCTGATGAAAGGACCTAAATATGGAGAGCCAAGAAGAATAAATATGAAGGCCGACCAGAAGATAGTCCTGTCCGCATTAGAACAGTACGTTATTGATTGGTCTAAGCGAGAAAAAGTTGAACCTACAGTACTCGCTGATTGGCTGGACCTCACCAAGAGCAAGGTCGTTGAAACAATCCGCCATATTGACAGAAGTACTCTTCCCCAAGTAAAACAAGTACTGAGAAACCTCAATTCGCAAGAAGTTCTAGCAAATCTCCAAAGTAAATTCGTCATAGTCCCAGCAGACAAAGCTCCGAATAATATAATATTCATATGTAAATATTACTATTACCAGGTGCTGGTTAAAGAATTGAGTGTAGACATATCTTCATCAAAATACGTCTACTTACTCCCAAACTGCATTTACTCTGGAAGATTTATTTAACAATCACAAAAAGTTTCTCAGGGAAAGAGGTATTTGTCTTCCAACCAATCATAACGACATACCAAAAAGTATACTGGACTCCCAAAATGCATAAATCACCATACAAAGCTAGATTCACAGCTGGTTCTAGAAGCTGCACCACCAAGCTTCTTTCAACCCTATTGACGAGGGCCCTTCAGGAGGTAAAAGTATTTTGGGAAAGGTATTGTGCCACTATTTCTAAGAACTCTGGCGTTGAATGTATGTGGATATTGAAAAACTCAAAATGTCTTACGGAAGAACTTGATGCTAAAGGTCACATACCCTACAGACATGTATCCACATGGGATTTCTCGACTCTCTATACTACAATCCCTCATCAGGACCTTCTTGACCGTATAAGTTCATTAATAGTACCTGTGTTCAAGAAAACTGATCGTAGATATATTAATGTCGGAAGCCATAAAGCATTCTTTAGCTCGACTACATACAAGAGATATCATTCATGGGATGTTTTTCTGTTGATAGAGTTGCTTGAATTTCTCATTAAAAATATCTATGTGAAATTTGGCAGCACAATATATCAGCAGCATATAGGTATTCCAATGGGTACTAATTGTGCACCCCTGTTGGCTGACCTGTATCTGTTCTCTTTTGAATATGACTATATGCAAGCGCTTTCAAAAACCGATCCATTCAAAGCCCGTTCTTTCTCATTCACCAAACGCTATATAGACGATCTTCTCGCTGTGGATAATCGCTATATAAATGACGCAGTGAAGGATATATATCCACCTTCACTGGATTTGAAGGAAACTACAGATAGCCCCTACAGGCACATCTTATTTAGATCTCTATCTCTATAAAAATGAAGCGGGCATTCTCTCTCGTCGACTTTATGACAAAAGAGATGATTACAATTTCGACATCGTAAACTATCCCTTTCTGGATAGTAATATTCCAGTGGGACCTGCATATGGCGTATACATGTCTCGCTTAGTAGCATTTGCTAGATCCTGTGTTAAATGTGATGATTTTAATCAACGTCACAAAACATTGTTACAGAAACTCATAAAACAGGGCTATTCCACCAAACGCCTCCACTCAAAGTTTCTCAAATTTGGCGATACATATCGCATGCTGATAAAAAATACGAACGTAGCGTGCAAGATCTATGGCGTTACGTTTCGTAACTTGTGTCTAATTCCGCTTAACCCGGGGCTAGGGGCCGTATGAACCCATGTACTTCAAGATCCTCATGGTAATCATATGAACAGGCACAATCAAAGCGTGGCTGAGATACATCATTCTTCAGATGACGACTTTACAACGAATTATGGATTAAGAATACTGATCAGCGATACGGATTTGATATTTTTGGAACATCATGATGTCTTGCCGGCATCATTGAAAACTGTTGACCGCTTCTCTCTTGCAGGAAACAAGCCTATGTTTATGTATACTATGATTGTCTTTTTGAATTTGGTGCTAATACTGTTAGTTGGAATATGGAATAGGTCTTTGGATTATGGACGCGGATATTCTCTAATGGACGACGGCTGGATTATGAATGACGGACTAGACGCTTGTAATTCGTATCATACTTCTTAATTCCTGTGTTAATTCCATTGTTAATATATTTGTACAGTAGGCATAGGCACAAAAACATCACTCTTCTGATAGCCCTTGTAGTCGCCATTTTGACTTGACCCATGATCCTCTGCTTGGGGGTTTTGCAAATGGACCTCAAATGACCCCACTATGATACACTACAAATCAGGCATGCCTTGAGGACGTGTATCAAGACGCCAGAAGACTTCTTGAAACACAAAATTATATGAGCATGTCTGAAGACGTCAAAAGACATTACCTGTTGTTGATTTTTGTTCATAGAATGTCTTAAGGTGTCTGGAGACACTGGGTTTGAAAATGCAGTGTGTCTCGATGACATGTCTCAAGACACCTTGGAATGCACACTTGCATAAACATGTGTTAAAGAAACAATGTCTTGAGACGTCTTTTGTATTCAGATGTCTTAAGATGTCCTGAGGCATAAGTAATGCCTGAGTATGCCATTCATCTTCTGCCCATTAGCTGTACCCCACTATGAAAGATCAGTTAACCGTCCATCAGCTGGAGGTCATCAATATAGAACAAACAATTCTGTGTCTAGAATCGCAAGACCAACAAAATATGACTAACTGATTTGTTCCGAAAAATTTCTCTGAGTTGGTGACATCATAACACAATACTTCCTGCGCAATAGAGGAGATAAAATAGACCAATTTTGTTTCTCATTAAAGCATACCACCGAATCTACCGTGAACGTAAATTTTACACTCGATTTGCCGGCATCTCACCATAGGTAACGAGTGCATATTTGCTATACTTAATATACTTTAATATCTGAGAAATTAATCGCACACAAATTGACTTTCGAAATTCACGGTAAATAGCGTTGATACGGCATCTTAATCATATGCTTCATCCAGCGGTCATGCAATTCCGATTAGAACGGGGGCGGGCGGGGAGGGGGTAATAACCGAAATAACCGGGCATTATCATGTGACTGGACCAATACTCCTGCTTCATACCATCCCCTTTAAAGCTGTGCGAGAGACACAAACGGTTAACTGTTTCATAGATGCCTAGTTCGGTGGTGCCGTATTGCTAACGGTTACAACAAATTGTCATTTTTTTTAACACAAATGATCGTCATTGCTTGGATGCGGGGTGCAATTCCATGATTCACAAGGATCATGGATTCGAGATATTATTATTCTAAAAACGGAACCTTTTTTTTTTAGAAAAAAATATATTACGCGATGAAAGTCGTATCATATTGCTACTTGGTTAAGGGCGGGCATGGACTTTGAATTCATGCTATTCTGTGATTGTTTTTGTCATAAACCAATTAATGAAATTTATTTTGTTCATTTTCATTTCGCGTAATTCACGATTTCGCCTCTGCTACGGGTAATGGATAAAATATAACAAAATATTTCCCCATAACACAAAATTGTCTGGCTAAATTGTTTTTGTGCATGTGCACGGGATGATTTTCGAGGAGATCATGTGCTCGTATATGTAGCATTTCATTGTAAATGCCATTTCCTGGCCTGGCCTCTTCATAACGAAAAAAATTGTAATGAACAGCAGTAGTCCGATGCAGAGTGAAGCCTTTGTTGACTGCAGCTGGGATCGACGATAACGTTAACGACTTTTGTTTATCAAACCAATTAAATTCAATAGTCACGTTATATCCACTGAATCTCGGTTCACCTTTGCCTTGAAAATGCGCAACATGCATGGGATTCTTCATGTAGGGACCATTTAATGAGTTCCATCCATATCAACAGTAACGGCATATAATTTCCATAAAATTACAACCTTTAAGTTAGTCATTCCATGCTATTTAATAAATACAGTTCAATTTGTCATGATATAGGTAGGCAGTGACAAATTTCAGAAAGCCTACACATGACGCACACTGGTAAATGTTTTCTATGCTCCGGATAAAAAAGATATTGGTTTCAAGTGTTTCAAACTGTATGTGGGTGAGATAGTTGAACCTACAGTACTCGCTGATTGGCTGGACCTCACCAAGAGCAAGGTCGTTGAAACAATCCGCCATATTGACAGAAGTACTCTTCCCCAAGCAAAACAAGTAGTGAGAAACCTCAATTCGCAAGAAGTTCTAGCAAATCTCCAGAGTAAATTCGTCATAGTCCCAGCAGACAAAGCTCCGAATAATATAATATTCATATGTAAATATTACTATTACCAGGTGCTGGTTAAAGAATTGAGTGTAGATATATCTTCATCAAATACGTCTACTTACTCCCAAACTGCATTTACTCTGGAAGATTTATTTAACAATCACAAAAGTTTCTCAGGGAGAGAGGTATTTGTCTTCCAACCAATCATAACGACATACCAAAACTATACTGGACTCCCAAAATGCATAAATCGCCATACAAAGCTAGATTCATAGCTGGTTCTAGAAGCTGCACCACCAAGCTTCTTTCAACCCTATTGACGAGGGCCCTTCAGGAGGTAAAAGCATTTTGGGAAAGGTATTCCGCCACTATTTCAAGAACTCTGGCGTTGAATGTATGTGGATATTGAAAAACTCAAAATGTCTTACGGAAGAACTTGATGCTAAAGGTCACATACCGTACAGACATGTATCCACATGGGATTTCTCGACTCTCTATACTACAATCCCTCATCAGACCTTATTGACCGTATAAGTTCATTAATAGTATCTGTGTTCAAGAAAACTGATCGTAGATATATTAATGTCGGAAGCCATAAAGCATTCTTTAGCTCTACTACATACAAGAGATATCATTCATGGGATGTTTCTTTGTTTATAAAGTTGCTTGAATTTCTCATTAAAAATATCTATGTGAAATTTGGCAACACAATATATCAACAGCATATAGGTATTCCAATGGGTACTAATTGTGCACCCCTATTGGCTGACCTATATCTGTTCTCTTATGAATATATGACTATATGCAAGCGCTTTCAAAAACCGATCCACTCAAAGCCCGTTCCTTCTCATTCACCAAACGCTATATAGACGATCTTCTCGCTGTGGATAATCGCTATATAAATGACGCAGTGAAGGATGTATATCCACCTTCACTGGATTTGAAGGAAACTACAGATAGCCCTACGGGCACATCTTATTTAGATCTCTGTCTCTATAAAAATGAAGCGGGCATTCTCCCTCGTCGACTTTATGACATAAGAGATGATTACAACTTTGACATCGTAAACTATCCTTTCTGGATAGTAATATTCCAGTGGGACCTGCATATGGCGTATACATATCTCGCTTAGTAGCATTTGCTAGATCCTGTGTTAAATGTGATGATTTTAATCAACGTCACAAAACATTGTTGCAGAAACATAAAACAGGGCTATTCCACCAAGCGCCTCCACTCAAAGTTTCTCAAATTTGGCGATACATATCGCATGCTGATAGCAAAATACGAACGTAGCGTGCAAGATCTATGGGGCTACGTTTCGTAACATGTCTAATTCCGCTTAACCCGGGGCTAGGGGCCGTATGAGCCCATGTACTTCAAGATCCTCATGGTACTCATATGAACAGACACAATCAAAGCGTGACTGAGGTACATCATTTTAGATGACGACTCTATAACGAATATTATGGATTAAGAATACTGATCAGCGATACGGATTTGATATTTGGAACATCATGATGTCTTGCCGGCATCATTGAAAACTGTTGACCGCTTCTCTCTTGCAGGAAACAAGCCTATGTTTATGTATACTTTTGTCTTTTGAATTTGGTGCTAATACTGTTATATGGAAATGGAATAGGTCTTTGGATTATGGACGCGGATATTCTCTAATGGACGACGGCTGGATTATGAATGACGGACTAGACGCTTGTAATTCTCAGACGAGCACTTTTCAACCGTCTGAGCTGGTCACGTGGGTATCGTCGTTTGATTGGGTCCTGAAAAGAACACAGGCTCGCGACTGTCACAATTTTTTCAGAAATTAATCGACACTTACTAAGTTAGCGAAACACAATAAAAGTTAGTTATGATATTATCCAGTAATAACACAACTGAGCATTTAATGCGGGATATGCTTACCACGAACATCCACCTTTGGCGGAAGTCACGTCATTTAGTTCGTTTTAACCTAAAGCAAGGAAAATTTTGAAACTCTTGACACCACAGATAGGTCAATATCTGAAGAAGTACTGAGGGTAATATTATAGCCAAGCTCCAAAGAATAAATATTTTGCAGCTAATTCTGTAACCTACCCCCATCTTTGCAATCAGTGAAATTTGACATCTACACTATATAAGTCCTAATGCGCTAACACATCTTTCAGATAAAGTTAGGGAGTAATCTGGGCACAATTCCCCATATATGTGTACCACGTCCTATAGGACAGTTAAGAAAGAAAGTGATGTAATCATAGGCATATCAAGGGAAATAACTACATCAGTGAAAAGTGATTTGCAGAACGCGGAGAGCTAACATAGAAGCGAATTTGTGAAATTTTAGCCTGCGAATCTAAGTAAATTTGCTGACAGGTCGGGAGATCGGTTGCAAATTTAACATAAAATTGTCTCCGACTGAAATCTTTGTCCATATTCATCTGTTTCATATAATTAGAGCAAACTGCGGAACATAATGACCCTCCCTCCGCCCGGACTTGCGAGCTTGTGGAGGGGAGGGGGGGGTGTTTTTCGAGTTATTTTTAGTAATTATACCACTGTGATATCTAGCATTTCCCTTCTCAGCATCCTCTAACGGGACGAAATAAAAATTAACTGCAAAATTACGATCGCCGTGGATATAGAACACCATATCTCAGGTGGAATACACAAACTTTGATAAAAACACCTATTTCGGGTCTATCGTCTAGGATTCCCCTAAAGGGCCTCATGTGTATGAAATTCACGAGTTGCTCAGCATTTTCATCGATACTGATTATTCCAATTAGATAATATTGCCAAACATTGATGATTGAATGAAATATGAATCAGCAAGCTCCGTCTTTATGTCACATCTGTAGGTAACAATGAACTATAGTTTAGTCCCATTACGTTCCAGGTTAAACAGGTTCAGTTCGCCCCTGGAAAACTGACCTTCTTGTACTTTAACCTGGAACTACACACTGATGTTGTTGATTACCACTCCTCCCACTTCACGTGGAATGTACCAAACCACACTCCAATCCAATTGATTTTTGAGAACGCAAACTGTCTTCTCAGACGAGCACTTTTCAACCGTCTGAGCTGGTCACGTGGGTATCGTCGTTTGATTGTGTCCTGAAAAGAACACAGGCTCGCGACTGTCACAATTTTTTCAGAAATTAATCGACACTTACTAAGTTAGCGAAACACAATAAAAGTTAGTTATGATATTATCCAGTAATAACACAACTGAGCATTTAATGCTGGATATGCTTACCACGAACATCCACCTTTGGCGGAAGTCACGTCATTTAGTTCGTTTTAACCTAAAGCAAGGAAAATGTTGAAACTCTTGACACCACAGATAGGTCAATATCTGAAGAAGTACTGAGGGTAATATTATAGCCAAGCTCCAAAGAATAAATATTTTGCAGCTAATTCTGTGACCTACCCCCCATCTTTGCAATCAGTGACATTTGACATCTACACTATATAAGTCCTAATGCGCTAACACATCTTTCAGATAAAGTTAGGGAGTAATCTGGGCGCAATTCCCCATATATGTGTACCACGGCCTATAGGACAGTTAAGAAAGAAAGTGATGTAATCATAGGCATATCAAGTGAAATAACTACATCAGTCAAAAGTGATTTGCAGAACGCGGAGAGCTAACATAGAAGCGAATTTGTGAAATTTTAGCCTGCGAATCTAAGTAAATTTGCTGACTGGTCGGGAGATCGGCTGCAAATTTAACATAAAATTGTCTCCGACTGAAATCTTTGTCCATATTCATCTGTTTCATATAATTAGGGAAAACTGCGGAACATAATGACCCTCCCTCCGCCCGGACTTGCGAGCTTGTGGAGGGGAGGGGGGGTGTTTTTCGAGCTATTTTTAGTAATTATACCACTGTGATATCTAGCATTTCCCTTCTCAGCATCCTCTAACGGGACGAAATAAAAATTAACTGCAAAATTACGATCGCCGTGGATATAGAACACCATATCTCAGGTGGAATACACAAACTTTGATAAAAAGCACCTATTTCGGGTCTATCGTCTAGGATTCCCCTAAAGGGCCTCATGTGTATGAAATTCACGAGTTGCTCAGCATTTTCATCGATACTGATTATTCCAATTAGATAATATCGCCAAACATTGATGATTGAATGAAATATGAATCAGCAAGCTCCGTCTTTATGTCACATCTGTAGGTAACAATGAACTATAGTTTAGTCCCATCACGTTCCAGGTCAATCAGGTTCAGTTCGCCCCTGAAAAACATGACCTTCTTGTACTTTAACCTGGAACTACACACTGATGTTGTTGATTACCACTCCTCCCACTTCACGTGAAATGTACCAAACCACACTCCAATCCAATTGATTTTTGAGAACGCAAACTGTCTTCTGAGACGAGCACTTTTCAACCGTCTGAGCTGGTCACGTGGGTATCGTCGTTTGATTGTGTCCTGAAAAGAACACAGGCTCGCGACTGTCACAATTTTTTCAGAAATTAATCGACACTTACTAAGTTAGCGAAACACAATAAAAGTTAGTTATGATATTATCCAGTAATAACACAACTGAGCATTTAATGCGGGATATGCTTACCACGAACTTCCACCTTTGGCGGAAGTCACGTCATTTAGTTCGTTTTAACCTAAAGCAAGGAAAATTTTGAAACTCTTGACACCACAGATAGGTCAATATCTGAAAAAGTACTGAGGGTAATATTATAGCCAAGCTCCAAAGAATAAATATTTTGCAGCTAATTCTGTAACCTACCCCCCATCTTTGCAATCAGTGAAATTTGACATCTACACTATATAAGTCCTAATGCGCTAACACATCTTTCAGATAAAGTTAGGGAGTAATCTGGGCACAATTCCCCATATATGTGTACCACGTCCTATAGGACAGTTAAGAAAGAAAGTGATGTACTCATAGGCATATCAAGGGAAATAACTACATCAGTGAAAAGTGATTTGCAGAACGCGGAGAGCTAACATAGAAGCGAATTTGTGAAATTTTAGCCTGCGAATCTAAGTAAATTTGCTGACTGGTCGGGAGATCGGTTGCAAATTTAACATAAAATTGTCTCCGACTGAAATCTTTGTCCATATTCATCTGTTTCATATAATTAGAGCAAACTGCGGAACATAATGACCCTCCCTCCGCCCGGACTTGCGAGCTTGTGGAGGGGAGGGGGGGTGTTTTTCGAGTTATTTTTAGTAATTATACCACGGTGATATCTAGCATTTCCCTTCTCAGCATCCTCTAACGGAACGAAATAAAAATTAACTGCAAAATTACGATCGCCGTGGATATAGAACACCATATCTCAGGTGGAATACACAAACTTTGATAAAAAACACCTATTTCGGGTCTATCGTCTAGGATTCCCCTAAAGGGCCTCATGTGTATGAAATTCACGAGTTGCTCAGCATTTTCATCGATACTGATTATTCCAATTAGATAATATCGCCAAACATTGATGATTGAATGAAATATGAATCAGCAAGCTCCGTCTTTATGTCACATCTGTAGGTAACAATGAACTATAGTTTAGTCCCATTACGTTCCAGGTCAAACAGGTTCAGTTCGCCCCTGAAAAACATGACCTTCTTGTACTTTAACCTGGAACTACACACTGATGTTGTTGATTACCACTCCTCCCACTTCACGTGAAATGTACCAAACCACACTCCAATCCAATTGATTTTTGAGAACGCAAACTGTCTGCTGAGACGAGCACTTTTCAACCGTCTGAGCTGGTCACGTGGGTATCGTCGTTTGATTGTGTCCTGAAAAGATCACAGGCTCGCGACTGTCACAATTTTTTCAGAAATTAATCGACACTTACTAAGTTAGCGAAACACAATAAAAGTTAGTTATGATATTATCCAGTAATAACACAACTGAGCATTTAATGCGGGATATGCTTACCACGAACTTCCACCTTTGGCGGAAGTCACGTCATTTAGTTCGTTTTAACCTAAAGCAAGGAAAATTTTGAAACTCTTGACACCACAGATAGGTCAATATCTGAAAAAGTACTGAGGGTAATATTATAGCCAAGCTCCAAAGAATAAATATTTTGCAGCTAATTCTGTAACCTACCCCCCATCTTTGCAATCAAATTTGACATCCACACTATATAAGTCCTAATGCGCTAACACATCTTTCAGATAAAGTTAGGGAGTAATCTGAGCACAATTCCCCATATATGTGTACCACGTCCTATAGGACAGTTAAGAAAGAAAGTGATGTAATCATAGGCATATCAAGGGAAATAACTACATCAGTCAAAAGTGATTTGCAGAACGCGGAGAGCTAACATAGAAGCGAATTTGTGAAATTTTAGCCTGCGAATCTAAGTAAATTTGCTGATGATCCAAGGAGATCAGTTTGCAAATTTAACATAAAGTGTCTCCGACTGAAATCTTTATCCATATTCATCTATACCCATATAATTAGAGCAAACTGCAGACATAATGACCCTCCCTCACCGGACTTTTGGCAGGCATATGGAGGAGAGGGAATGTTTTCAAGTTATTTTTATTAATTTATACACATTGATATAGCATTTCCTTCTCAGCATCCTCTGTGGAACGAAATAAAATTAACTGCAAAATTTAGTGTGGATATAGAATTTCATATCTCGGGTGAATGCTAGGCTTTGATAAAAAACACCTGTTTCTGGTCTATCGTCTAGATTCCCTAAAAAGGGCATATTGTATGGCATTCTGGTTTATCATGTTTCATCGATGCTGATTATTCGTTAGATAATATTGCCAAGCGACTGATGATTGAATAAAATATGAATCAGCAAGCTCCGTCTTTATGTCACATCTGTAGGTAACAATGAACTATAGTTTAGTCCCATTACGTTCCAGGTTAAACAGGTTCAGTTCGCCGCTGAAAAACTGACCTTCTTGAACTTTAGCCCGGAACTATACACTGATGTTTTTGATTACCACTCCTCCCACTTCACGTGGTATGTACCAAACCACACTCATGCCCAACTGATTTTTGATAACGTAAACTGTCTTCTGAGACGAGCCGTTTTCAACCGTCTGAGCTGGTCACGTGGTTATCGTCGTTTGATTGCGCCCTGAAAAGAACACAGGCTCGGGACTGCCACAATTTTTTCAGAAATTAATCGACACTTACTAAGTTAGCGAAACACAATAAAAGTTAGTTATGATATTATCCAGTAATAACACAACTGAGCATTTAATGCGGGATATGCTTACCACGAACATCCACCTTTGGCGGAAGTGACGTCATTTAGTTCGTTTTAACCTAAAGCAAGGAAAATTTTTAAACTCTTGACACCACAGATAGGTCAATATCTGAAAAAGTACTGAGGGTAATATTATAGCCAAGCTCCAAAGAATAAATATTTTGCAGCTAATTCTGTAACCTACCCCACATCTTTGCAATCAAATTTGACATCCACACTATATAAGTCCTAATGCGCTAACACATCTTTCAGATAAAGTTAGGGAGTAATCTGAGCACAATTCCCCATATATGTGTACCACGTCCTATAGGACAGTTAAGAAAGAAAGTGATGTAATCATAGGCATATCAAGGGAAATAACTACATCAGTCAAAAGTGATTTGCAGAACGCGGAGAGCTAAAATAGAAGCGAATTTGTGAAATTTTAGCCTGCGAATCTAAGTAAATTTGCTGACTGGTCGGGAGATCGGTTGCAAATTTAACATAAAATTGTCTCCGACTGAAATCTTTGTCCATATTCATCTGTTTCATATAATTAGAGCAAACTGCGGAACATAATGACCCTCCCTCCCGCCCGAACTTTGGAGCGTGTGGAGGGGAGGGGGGGCTATTTTTCGAGTTATTTTTAGTAATTATACCACTGTGATATCTAGCATTTCCCTTCTCAGCATCCTCTAACGGGACGAAATAAAAATTAACTGCAAAATTACGATCGCCGTGGATATAGAACACCATATCTCAGGTGGAATACACAAACTTTGATAAAAAACACCTATTTCGGGTCTATCGTCTAGGATTCCCCTAAAGGGCCTCATGTGTATGAAATTCACGAGTTGCTCAGCATTTTCATCGATACTGATTATTCCAATTAGATAATATTGCCAAACATTGATGATTGAATGAAATATGAATCAGCAAGCTCCGTATTTATGTCACATCTATAGGTAACAATGAACTATAGTTTAGTCCCATTACGTTCCAGGTTAAACAGGTTCAGTTCGCCCCTGGAAAACTGACCTTCTTGTACTTTAACCTGGAACTACACACTGATGTTGTTGATTACCACTCCTCCCACTTCACGTGAAATGTACAAAACCACACTCCAATCCAATTGATTTTTGAGAACGCAAACTGTCTTCTCAGACGAGCACTTTTCAACCGTCTGAGCTGGTCACGTGGGTATCGTCGTTTGATTGTGTCCTGAAAAGAACACAGGCTCGCGACTGTCACAATTTTTTCAGAAATTAATCGACACTTACTAAGTTAGCGAAACACAATAAAAGTTAGTTATGATATTATCCAGTAATAACACAACTGAGCATTTAATGCGGGATATGCTTACCACGAACATCCACCTTTGGCGGAAGTGACGTCATTTAGTTCGTTTTAACCTAAAGCAAGGAAAATTTTGAAACTCTTGACACCACAGATAGGTCAATATCTGAAGAAGTACTGAGGGTAATATTATAGCCAAGCTCCAAAGAATAAATATTTTGCAGCTAATTCTGTAACCTACCCCCCATCTTTGCAATCAGTGAAATTTGACATCTACACTATATAAGTCCTAATGCGCTAACACATCTTTCAGATAAAGTTAGGGAGTAATCTGGGCACAATTCCCCATATATGTGTACCACGTCCTATAGGACAGTTAAGAAAGAAAGTGATGTAATCATAGGCATATCAAGGGAAATAACTACATCAGTGAAAAGTGATTTGCAGAACGCGGAGAGCTAACATAGAAGCGAATTTGTGAAATTTTAGCCTGCGAATCTAAGTAAATTTGCTGACTGGTCGGGAGATCGGTTGCAAATTTAACATAAAATTGTCTCCGACTGAAATCTTTGTCCATATTCATCTGTTTCATATAATTAGAGCAAACTGCGGAACATAATGACCCTCCCTCCGCCCGGACTTGCGAGCTTGTGGAGGGGAGGGGGGGTGTTTTTCGAGTTATTTTTAGTAATTATACCACTGTGATATCTAGCATTTCCCTTCTCAGCATCCTCTAACGGGACGAAATAAAAATTAACTGCAAAATTACGATCGCCGTGGATTTAGAACACCATATCTCAGGTGGAATACACAAACTTTGATAAAAACACCTATTTCGGGTCTATCGTCTAGGATTCCCCTAAAGGGCCTCATGTGTATGACATTCACGAGTTGCTCAGCATTTTCATCGATACTGATTATTCCAATTAGATAATATTGCCAAACATTGATGATTGAATGAAATATGAATCAGCAAGCTCCGTCTTTATGTCACATCTGTAGGTAACAATGAACTATAGTTTAGTCCCATTACGTTCCAGGTTAAACAGGTTCAGTTCGCCCCTGAAAAACTGACCTTCTTGTACTTTAACCTGGAACTACACACTGATGTTGTTGATTACCACTCCTCCCACTTCACGTGAAATGTACCAAACCACACTCCAATCCAATTGATTTTTGAGAACGCAAACTGTCTTCTGAGACGAGCACTTTTCAACCGTCTGAGCTGGTCACGTGGGTATCGTCGTTTGATTGTGTCCTGAAAAGAACACAGGCTCGCGACTGTCACAATTTTTTCAGAAATTAATCGACACTTACTAAGTTAGCGAAACACAATAAAAGTTAGTTATGATATTATCCAGTAATAACACAACTGAGCATTTAATGCGGGATATGCTTACCACGAACATCCACCTTTGGCGGAAGTGACGTCATTTAGTTCGTTTTAACCTAAAGCAAGGAAAATGTTGAAACTCTTGACACCACAGATAGGTCAATATCTGAAGAAGTACTGAGGGTAATATTATAGCCAAGCTCCAAAGAATAAATATTTTGCAGCTAATTCTGTAACCTACCCCCATCTTTGCAATCAGTGAAATTTGACATCTACACTATATAAGTCCTAATGCGCTAACACATCTTTCAGATAAAGTTAGGGAGTAATCTGGGCACAATTCCCCATATATGTGTACCACGTCCTATAGGACAGTTAAGAAAGAAAGTGATGTAATCATAGGCATATCAAGGGAAATAACTACATCAGTGAAAAGTGATTTGCAGAACGCGGAGAGCTAACATAGAAGCGAATTTGTGAAATTTTAGCCTGCGAATCTAAGTAAATTTGCTGACTGGTCGGGAGATCGGTTGCAAATTTAACATAAAATTGTCTCCGACTGAAATCTTTGTCCATATTCATCTGTTTCATATAATTAGAGCAAACTGCGGAACATAATGACCCTCCCTCCGCCCGGACTTGCGAGCTTGTGGAGGGGAGGGGGGGGTGTTTTTCGAGTTATTTTTAGTAATTATACCACTGTGATATCTAGCATTTCCCTTCTCAGCATCCTCTAACGGGACGAAATAAAAATTAACTGCAAAATTACGATCGCCGTGGATATAGAACACCATATCTCAGGTGGAATACACAAACTTTGATAAAAAACACCTATTTCGGGTCTATCGTCTAGGATTCCCCTAAAGGGCCTCATGTGTATGACATTCACGAGTTGCTCAGCATTTTCATCGATACTGATTATTCCAATTAGATAATATTGCCAAACATTGATGATTGAATGAAATATGAATCAGCAAGCTCCGTCTTTATGTCACATCTGTAGGTAACAATGAACTATAGTTTAGTCCCATTACGTTCCAGGTTAAACAGGTTCAGTTCGCCCCTGAAAAACTGACCTTCTTGTACTTTGACCTGGAACTACACACTGATGTTGTTGATTACCACTCCTCCCACTTCACGTGAAATGTACCAAACCACACTCCAATCCAATTGATTTTTGAGAACGCAAACTGTCTTCTGAGACGAGCACTTTTCAACCGTCTGAGCTGGTCACGTGGTTATCGTCGTTTGATTGTGTCCTGAAAAGAACACAGGCTCGCGACTGTCACAATTTTTTCAGAAATTAATCGACACTTACTAAGTTAGCGAAACACAATAAAAGTTAGTTATGATATTATCCAGTAATAACACAACTGAGCATTTAATGCGGGATATGCTTACCACGAACTTCCACCTTTGGCGGAAGTCACGTCATTTAGTTCGTTTTAACCTAAAGCAAGGACAATTTTGAAACTCTTGACACCACAGATAGGTCAATATCTGAAGAAGTACTGAGGGTAATATTATAGCCAAGCTCCAAAGAATAAATATTTTGCAGCTAATTCTGTAACCTACCCCCATCTTTGCAATCAGTGAAATTTGACATCTACACTATATAAGTCCTAATGCGCTAACACATCTTTCAGATAAAGTTAGGGAGTAATCTGGGCACAATTCCCCATATATGTGTACCACGTCCTATAGGACAGTTAAGAAAGAAAGTGATGTAATCATAGGCATATCAAGGGAAATAACTACATCAGTGAAAAGTGATTTGCAGAACGCGGAGAGCTAACATAGAAGCGAATTTGTGAAATTTTAGCCTGCGAATCTAAGTAAATTTGCTGACTGGTCGGGAGATCGGTTGCAAATTTAACATAAAATTGTCTCCGACTGAAATCTTTGTCCATATTCATCTGTTTCATATAATTAGAGCAAACTGCGGAACATAATGACCCTCCCTCCGCCCGGACTTGCGAGCGTGTGGAGGGGAGGGGGGGTGGGTGTTTTTCGAGTTATTTTTAGTAATTATACCACTGTGATATCTAGCATTTCCCTTCTCAGCATCCTCTAACGGGACGAAATAAAAATTAACTGCAAAATTACGATCGCCGTGGATATAGAACACCATATCTCAGGTGGAATACACAAACTTTGATAAAAAACACCTATTTCGGGTCTATCGTCTAGGATTCCCCTAAAGGGCCTCATGTGTATGACATTCACGAGTTGCTCAGCATTTTCATCGATACTGATTATTCCAATTAGATAATATTGCCAAACATTGATGATTGAATGAAATATGAATCAGCAAGCTCCGTCTTTATGTCACATCTGTAGGTGACAATGAACTATAGTTTAGTCCCATTACGTTCCAGATTAAACAGGTTCAGTTCGCCCCTGAAAAACTGACCTTCTTGTACTTTAACCTGGAACTACACACTGATGTTGTTGATTACCACTCCTCCCACTTCACGTGAAATGTACCAAACCACACTCCAATCCAATTGATTTTTGAGAACGCAAACTGTCTTCTGAGACGAGCACTTTTCAACCGTCTGAGCTGGTCACGTGGGTATCGTCGTTTGATTGTGTCCTGAAAAGAACACAGGCTCGCGACTGTCACAATTTTTTCAGAAATTAATCGACACTTACTAAGTTAGCGAAACACAATAAAAGTTAGTTATGATATTATCCAGTAATAACACAACTGAGCATTTAATGCGGGATATGCTTACCACGAACATCCACCTTTGGCGGAAGTCACGTCATTTAGTTCGTTTTAACCTATATTGGACAATGAAAACATTCATACGCCAACAGTAGGGACGAATAAAGAATCAAGTGAGATCGTTTGAAAATGTCAAATTTTCTTAAACAATGGCTCAGTGGATTAATATTTTCCCCATAAATTTATAACTAGCTGTGCCCAATTTTGAAGTAGATGCAATGGATTTAAAGTGACTCCATAACCTATTGCAAAACGATAAATATGGAAATATGAAGAACTAATATAGAACATAGAGGATTTTTGTATTGAGTGATTTGGTTTATATGATTAATTATGCTAGTGTTGCAATGTTTGTGTAACTGATAAATTTAATTTATCGATCATTTCTATGTGAATTTAAAAATTCAGCAGTCTGTCTGTTTGAATGTGATATGTTTAGTTTTCCCCATAGTTAGAGATAGTCTGTTTGAGTAGAACCATTCATATAGTTTCGTTAATTCCAGTGACGTAGTGTTGATAGGATAACCAGGGCTATTAGATGACTATAGTGGATTTGTGTCATCAGCAAATAAAATAATTCCAAAAAAATTTATTACTGTATTCATGTCACAGGACTAACCCTTGGGGTACACACCAGGAGATGCAGAGTGTATTGGAAAGAATACCAGAAAAGTAATGACGGTATTCTTTTTAACATTCCGTTGCTGGAACCAGGCAATCGTACAGGGAGCATGCTGCTGGTGAAGTGGATTGTTATCTCTGAATCCGCATTGTTCCACCTAAATTATATCATTGGCATCTAAAATATCAACCTTTGCTGTACCATTTTTTCAAGAATTGTTCAAGACGGTAGCACCGATATCAGGCAATAATTAGAAAATAAACACGTGTTCCTAGAAATTACAATAAGCAAATACAAAAACAACATAACACTATTTCATGGCATATGAAAAAATGATTCAATTTTGTGGGTTTTTAGCGCGAAATATTTTCCCCATAATTCATCATTGTATTGCCGCAATGAGAATTCTCGGTGCGTCTCCCAGTAATGTAGTATATGGAGCATTGTATTGCTGCAGGGACAAATCTCGGTGCGTCTCCCAGTAGCGCCGTGTGTGGGGCAGTGTATTGCTGCGTATAGAAGTGTCGGTGCGTCTCTCAGTACTGCCGTGTGTTTGGCAATTTAGTGCTGCAGACAGAAATCTCGGTGCGTCTCCCGGTAATGCCGTGTGTGGGGCAGTATATGGCTGCACACAGAAATCTCGGGGCGTCTCCCAGTAATGCCGTGTGTTGAGCATTGTATTGCTGCAGAAACAAATCTCGGTGCGTCTCGCAGTAATGCCGTGTGTGGGGCAGTATATGGCTGCAGACAGAAATATCGGTACGTCTCCCAGTAATGCCGTGTGTGGGTCAATATATGGCTGCAGACAGAAATCTCGATGCGTCTCCCAGTAATGCCTGTGTGGGTCAGTATACGGCTGCAGATAGAAATCTCGGTGCGTCACCCAGTGATGCCGTGTGTGGGTCAGTATACGGCTGCAGATAGAAATATCGGTGCGTCACCCAGTAATGCCGTGTGTGGGGCAGTATATGGTTGAAGAGAGAAATCTCTGTGCGTCTCGCAGTAATGTCGTGTGTGGGGCAATCTAGTGCTGCAGACAGAAATCTCGGTGCGTCTCCCAGTAATGCCGTGTGTGGGGCAGTATATGGCTGCAGACAGAAATCTCGGTACGTCTCCCAGTAATGCCGTGTGTGGGTCAATATATGGCTGCAGAGAGAAATCTCGATGCGTCTCCCAGTAATGCCTGTGTGGGTCAGTATACGGCTGCAGATAGAAATCTCGGTGCGTCTCGCAGTAATGCCGTGTGTGGGGCAGTATATGGCTGCAGACAGAAATCTCGGTCCGTCTCGCAGTAATGCCGTGTGTGGGGCAGTATATGGCTGCAGACAGAAATCTCGGTGTGTCTCCCAGTAATGCCGTGTGTGGGTCAGTATATGGCTGCAGAGAGAAATCTCTGTGCGTCTCCCAGCAATGCCGTGTGTGGGTCAGTATATGGCTGCAGACAGAAATCTCGTTGCGTCTCCCAGTAATGCCGTGTGTTGAGCATTGTATTGCTGCAGACACAAATCTCGGTGCGTCTCGCAGTAATGCCGTGTGTGGGTCAGTATATCCCTGCAGAGAGAAATCTAGGTGCGCCTCCCAGTAATGCCGTGTGTGGGTCAGTATACGGGTGCAGACAAAAATCTCGGTGCGTCTCCCAGTAATGCCGTATGTGGGGCAGTGTACGACAGAAATCTCGGTGCGTCTCCCAGTAATGCCGTGTGTTGAGCATAGTATTGCTGCACAGACAAATCTCGGTGCGTCTTGCAGTAATGCCGTGTGTGAGGCAGTATATGGCTGCTGAGAGAAATCTCGGTGCGTCTCCCAGTAATGCCGTGTGTTGGGCATTGCATTGCTGCAGATACAATTATCGGTGCGTCTCGCAGTAAAGCCGTATGTGGGCAGTATTTGGCTGCAGACAGAAATCTCGGTGCGTCTCCCACTGATGCCGTGTGTTGAGCATTGCATTGCTGCAGAGACAAATCTCGGTGGGTCTCGCAGTAATGCCGTGTGTGGGGCAGTATATGGCTGCAGAGAGAAATTTCGGTGCGTCTCCCAGTAATGTCGTGTGTGGGTCAGTATACGGCTGCAGATAGAAATCTCGGTGCGTCTCCCAGTAATGCCGTGTGTGGGGCAGTATATGGCTGCAGACAGAAATCTCGGTGCGTCTCTCACTGATGCCGTGTGTTGAGCATTGCATTGCTGCAGAGACAAATCTCGGTGGGTCTCGCAGTAATGCCGTGTGTGGGGCAATATATGGCTGCAGAGAGAAATTTCGGTGCGTCTCCCAGTAATGTCGTGTGTGGGTCAGTATACGGCTGCAGATAGAAATCTCGGTGCGTCTTCCAGTAATGCCGTGTGTGGGGCAGTATATGGCTGCAGAGAGAAATCTCGGTGCATCTCGCAGTAATGCCGTGTGTAGGGCCGTATACGGCTGCAGAAAGAAATATCGGTGCGTCTCCCAGTAATGCCGTGTGTTGAGCATTGTATTGCTGCAGAGACAAATCTCGGTGCGTCTCGCAGTAATGCCGTGTGTGTGGCAGGATATGGCTGCAGAGAGAAATTTCGGTGCGTCTCCCAGTAATGTCGTGTGTGGGTCAGTATACGGCTGCAGATAGAAATCTCGGTGCGTCTCCCAGTAATGCCGTGTGTGGGGCAGTATATGGCTGCAGAGAGAAATCTCAGTGCATCTCGCAGTAATGCCGTGTGTAGGGCAGTATACGGCTGCAGAAAGAAATATCGGTGCGTCTCCCAGTAATGCCGTGTGTTGAGCATTGTATTGCTGCAGAGACAAATCTCGGTGCGTCTCGCAGTAATGCCGTGTGTGTGGCAGTACATGGCTGCAGAGAGAAATCTCGGCTCCTCTCGCAGTAATGCCGTATGTGGGTCAGTATATGACTGCAGACATAAATATCGGTGCGTCTCCCAGTAATGCCGTGTGTTGAGCATTGTATTCCTGCAGAGACAAATCTCGGTGCGTCTCCCAGTAATGCCGTGTGTTGAGCATTGTATTGCTGCAGAGACAAATCTCGGTGCGTATCGAAGTAATGCCGTATGTGGGGCAGTATATGGCTGCAGACAGAAATCTCGGTGCGTCTCCCAGTCATGCCGTGTGTTGGGCATTGTATTGCTGCAGAGACAAATCTCGGTGCGTCTCGAAGTAATGCCGTGTGTGGGGCAGTATATGGCTGCAGACAGAAATCTTGGTGCGTCTCCCAGTAATGTCGTGTGTGGGTCAGTATACGGCTGCAGATAGAAATCTCGGTGCGTCTCCCAGTAATGCCGTGGGTGGGTCAGTATATGGCTGCAGAGAGAAATCTCGGTGCGTATCGCAGTAATGCCGTGTATGGGGCAGTATATGGCTGCAGAAAGAAATCACGGTGCGTCTCCCAGTAATGCCGTGTGTTGAGCATTGCATTGCTGCAGAGACAAATATCGGTGCGTATCGCAATAATGCCGTGTGTGGGGCAGTATATGGCTGCAGAAAGAAATCTCGGTGCGTCTCCCAGTAATGCCGTGTGTTGAGCATTGTATTGCTGCAGAGACAAATCTCGGTGCGTATCGCAATAATACCGTGTGTGGGGCAGTATATGGCTGCAGAAAGAAATCACGGTGCGTCTCCCAGTAATGCCGTGTGTTGAGCATTGTATTGCTGCAGAGACAAATCTCGGTGCGTATCGCAATAATGCCGTGTGTGGGGCAGTATATGGCTGAAGAAAGAAATCTCGGTACGTCTCCCAGTAATGCCGTGTGTTGAGCATTGTATTGCTGCAGAGACAAATCTCGGTGCGTATCGCAATAATGCCGTGTGTGGGGCAGTATATGGCTGCAGAGAGAAATCTCGGTGCGCCTCCCAGCAATGCCGTGTGTGGGGCAGTCTATGGCTGCAGACAGAAATCTCGGTGCGTCTCCCAATAATGCCGCGTGTTGAGCACTGTTTTGCTGCAGACACAAACCTCGGTGCGTCTCGCAGTAATGCCGTGTGTGGAGCAGTATATGGCTGCAGACAGAAATCTCGGTGCGTCTCGCAGTATGCCGTGTGTGGGGCAGTATATGGCTGCACAGAGAAATCTTTGTGCGTCTTCCAGTAATGCCGTGTGTGGGTCAGTATATGGCTGCAGATAGAAATCTCGGTGCGTCTCCCAGTAATGCAGTATATGGCTGCAGAGAGAAATCTCTGTACGTCTCCCAGTAATGCCGCGTGTGGGGCAGTATATGGCTGCAAAGAGAAATCTCGGTGCGTATCCCAGTAATGCCGTGTGTAGGTCAGTATACGGCTGCAGATAGAAATCTCGGCGCGTCTCCCAGTAATGCCGTGTGTGGGGCAGTATGTTGCTGCAGCAATACAATGCTCCACACACGGCATCACTGGGAGACGCACCGAGATTTCTATCTGCAGCCGTATACTGACCCACACACGGCATTACTGGCAGACGCACCGAGATTTCTATCTGCAGCCATATACAGACCCACACACGGCATTACTGGGAGACGCACCGAGATTTCTCTCTGCAGCCATATACTGCCCTACACACGGCATTACTGCGAGACGCATCGAGATTTCTCTCTGCAGCCATATACTGCCCCACACACTGCATTACTGCGAGACGCCCAGAGATTTCTCTCTGCAGCCATAAACTGACCCACACACAGCATTACTCGGGGACGCACCGTGAGTTCTATATGCAGCCATATACTGCCCCACAAACGGCACTACTGGGAGACGCACAGAGATTTCTCTCTGCAGCCATATACTGACCCCCACACGGCATTACTGGGAGACGCACCGAGATTTCTCTCTGCAGCCATATACTGCCCCACACACGGCATTACAGCGAGACGCACCGAGATTTCTCTCTGCAGCCGTATACTGACCCACACACGGCATTACTGGAAGACGCACCGAGATTTCTCTCTGCAGCCATATGCTGACCCACACACGGCATTACTGGGAGACGCACCGAGATTTCTCTCTGCAGCCGTATACTGCCCCACACACGGCATTACTGGGAGACGCACCGAGATTTCTATCTGCAGCGGTATACTGTCCCACACGCGGCATTACTGGGAAGGTGAAGGAAATCTGGCGTGATCTTAGGGCCTGGTTTCTAATTGCGACAGGCAAAGACATAGAAATCTCCTGTATAAACATCTTATTTGGACTTCCTGCAAAATTTCTGCTAGAAAATCATCTAATTATTTTAACCAAGCAATATATATACAAGGCCAGATGCCGGGACACAAATTTGGATTTCCTTAGCCTTAAAAACACCCTGAAAAGTAACTTTGTATTAGAAAAGTACATTGCTGTTTCTAACATGAAAATGGAAAAGTTCGAAAGGATCTGGGCTCCAGTAGTTGCAAGCCTGTCTGATTAATTTGTACACAGGCCAATTACTACTAAATGTATTATTTAAGTAAGTGGCTTTTCATGCATGTCCGTATACTCAATATAAATATCTTCGCTGAAATGGAATGTACATATACACTAGTGTATATCATTCATATATATACAAGTGATGTGAGTGTGTGTAATAATATATACTTGCTTTGATAAAAACGGCTGTTGAATAAAAAAAATATATAAAAAAAAAAAAAAACACACGGCATTACTGGGAGACGCACTAAAATGTCTCTCTGCAGCCGTATGCTGACCCACACACAGCATTACTGGGAGACGAACCGAATTTTTTGTTTACAGCAAAATAAGTATCAAAACACGGTACTACTGGGAGACGCACCGATATTTCTCTCTGCAGCCATATACTGCCCCACACACGGCATTACTGGGAGACGCACCGAATTTTTTGGTTGCAGCAATACAAGTTTCAAAACGCGGTACTACTGGGAGTGGCACCGAGATTTGTATCTGCAGCAATACAATGCTCAACGCACTGCATTACTGGGAGACGCACCGAGAGTTGTGTATGCAGCCGTATACTGACCTACACACGGCATTACTGGGAGACGCACCGAGATTTCTCTATTCAGCCATATACTGCCCCACACACGGCAGTACTGGGAGACGCACCGACATTTCTGTCTGTAGCTATATAAGTATCAAAACACGGTACTATTGGGAGACGCACCGAGATTTGTATCTGCAGCAATACAATGCTCAACACACGGCATTACTGGGAGACGCACCGAGAGTTGTGTATGCAGCCGTATACTGACCTACACACGGTATTACTGGGAGACGCACCGAGATTTCTGCCTGCAGCAATACAATGCTCTATATACCTTTATTACTGTGAGACGCACCGAGAATTCTGTGTGCAGCAATACAATGATAAATTATTGGGAAAATAATTCGCGCTATTATACATGTGTTCTGTGCCATTTACGTGTTACTGGAAATTACAATAAGCAAATAGAAAAACAGCAACAGCACGCTAACTTATGGTATTTGAAAAAAATGATTCAATTTTCTGTTACAGCTGTGTAAATATTATGGTGGCAGTTTAAATAGGCGAAAAGTACCGTGCAGAGTTGTGTCCCTTGATTACTGCGAGGCGCACTCCTGGGAGACGCACCGCTACTGCCAGACGTAACGGCTGCAAGCTGCAGTCATCCCGTATTCCAAAATTCACTTGTTATCGTGGCGATATGCGATATTCCGCCAAATGATATTTGTTCGGCATTGTATTGGACGTCATCGGTTTGCCTAATGGGCTTAAATTTAACAAACAAAATGATGAGATATCCGGGCTGTGGCAGAGTGGTTGATCAAATCTACGGTTGTAGACAGATTCCAATATGCTGGACAGAATAAAGTCTCAAAATAACCCTGGGCTTTTTGGGACCTGTCCAGGCCGGGGGGGCCGAAATGCCCACCCCCTAATTATTTTTCTTACCCCTCGAGCTAGGGGGCTGAAACTTATCACACTATACCCTTGGGTCAAGCTCTACTCGAAAATGTGAAAAAATCCAAGATGACCGCTTTGATGACGTCACAGTGACGTCATTTTCAAAAACGGCATTTTTTGGTCGATTTTTCGGTCAGATTTTCCGAATTTTTTTATTTTTGCAATTTCTCCGCAAAAACTGCATGATAAATTAGTAAATATTAATGTGATGTGAAATAAAATAGTTTTTGCCCACTTTTCATCGCGGAAAAGCAGAAATTTTGAAGAAATATGACAAAAACATCACTTTTCTGCTACCCCATGTGGCCGCCACCTTGGATTTACCCATGATCCTCTGCTCGCTCTGCTGCTCTGCTCTGCTGCTCCCCAATATGATAAACTATAAATTACAAGCGTCTAGTCCGTCATTCATAATCCAGCCGTCGTCCATTAGAGAATGTCCATTTTTCTAAGTCACGGAATTTCAGCTCTCCATTTTTTGTCGTTCCGGATATAGCGCAGAAAGACAGGCAGGGTCAATATTTGCTAATATCATGATAGCCGTCCTAACTGAATTATTTATCGAACAATAGCAGTTTCCCAGGTGGCCCTGTATGGATATTCTTCTGCTCAGATGCACCTCAAGACAGTTCTTTACACGTATCTCAAAATATGTATTGAACCAGTGTTTGGTTAAATATTTCACCTGACGAATAGACCATAATATAAAATTATCACCAGTTATTAAAATCGAATGCACTTTATTTTATCACACTATTTTTCTTACATTATAAAGATTTCCATAATCTGCATATTCCAATTATTAAATTGAAATGTTGATTTAATATAAAATCTATGACTTTCAACATTTAGAGCATTCAAGCGAGCAAAGCTAGCTCCAAGATTTAGTGAAATGATCATCAATTTGACCAGATCGTTGTCTCATCTGTGTGATACAAATGACTGCCATTCGTTTTTGCTTTTCTTTTGGGTCCAGAACTATAACCGTCAATATGCCTGGAGAAAGAGTTAATACTACAGTTCTTATTTCAGTATGGCGTTTTCGACTACGCGGCCTTGAATATTTGTGCACAACAGCTGTGTTTCCGGTCTGCCTGAGCTGAACATGCATTGCAGCATAATTGATACTTTGTTTACATCAACTGTTAGTGTCATGGGAACACTGTAAAGGCGAAGACAGCAGCACTAGTCGAAACGGCAAACTGAAATAACCATGGTCATAATAATCGAATGTGACCGACATTGACATCGGCTTGACCGTAAATCTATGTGTCACAACTTCTGTGACGACCATGAAAACACTTAAAGTGTATGACACACAGCCAGAAAAACGGTGTTGGCCCAGCACCATTTAGTGTTGAGGCCAGTTCAACACCAATAAGTGGTGTTGAGAAACGGTGTTGACATAATTCAACACCAAAATGTGGTGTTGAGGCCAGTTCAACACCAAAAAACGGTGTTGAGAAAATGGTGTTGACTCAATCCAACACTGAAAAATGGTGTCGAGACCAGTTCAACACCAAAAAAACGGTGTTGAAAGAATGGTGTTGAAAATCTAACACTGAAAAATGGTGTTGAGACCAGTTCAACACCAAAAAACAGTGTTAAGAAAAGGGGGTGTTTCGACACCAGTTCAACGCCAAAAGCGGTGTTAAGAGAATGGTGTTAGAATTCCAACATTGAAAAAAACAAGGGTTATGTGAAACCCGGCAGGCTCGCCGTTTTGGTTTACGCCAATAAGAATGTTGCCGACATCTCGCAATCAGATCGCCTAGGGCGAACGCTCGCGCTTTGCGCTCGCATAGACTCAAGATATTTTATCAGTCCAACTTGACAGCTCTGAATGAGAGATTAGATGCTTGGACATATGGCTATTGAAATGTAGACCAGCGAATTGGATTTACAGATATACAGAGGAAAACGCTAGTAGTAGTAGTAACCCTTTACAGACCATATTTTGACGAGTGCGCAGGTGTTTTCGCGCAGATGACGTCACTTCCGGTGGAGGATTGAGGAGGAACTCCATCACGTGATCAAGGCATGTCCTGACTTGTTCTGGGTTGTACAGATCTGCCATACGGAGGATGGGTACTAGTATTTCGCTGACGTCCTAGTAATAAACATAATCTATAGGTGTTGTGGCGGCTGATGTGGGTTGGGATGGGACAAAATGGCGGCTGTGGGTTGGGATGAGACAAAATAGCGGCTGTGGGTTGGGATGGGACAAAATGGCGGCTGATGTGGGTTGGGATGGGACAAAATGGCGGCTGATGTGGGATGGGATGGGACAAAATGGCGGCTGATGTGGGTTGGGATGGGACAAAATGGCGGCTGATGTGGGTTGGGATGGGACAAAATGGCGGCTGATGTGGGATGGGATGGGACAAAATGGCGGCTGATGTGGGATGGGATGGGACAAAATGGCGGCTGTGGGATGGGATGGGGCAAAATGGCGGCGGATGTGGGATGGGATGGGACAAAATGGCGGCTGATGTGGGATGGGCTGGGACAAAATGGCGGCTGATGTGGGTTGGGATGGGACAAAATGGCGGCTGATGTAGGTTGGGATGGGACAAAATGGCGGCTGATGTGGGTTGGGATGGGACAAAATGGCGGCTGTGGGTTGGGATGGGACAAAATGGCGGCTGTGGGTTGGGATGGGACAAAATGGCGGCTGATGTGGGATGGGATGGGACAAAATGGCGGATTGTAGAAAAACGTATAAAAGGAGGCGATTTTTAGGGGTGGGGTGTATTCATTGCACTACCCTGCGGAGCACTCTGACTGACCTGACCTGACCAGCCTGCCTGCCTGCCTCTAGCCTGCCTGACCTCTAGCCTGCCTGGCTGCTTCACCTCTAGCCTGCCAGCCTGCTTGCCTGCCTCACCTCTAGCCAGCCTGCTTGCCTGCTTGTATGAGCTGTGGAGAACCTTTTAATTTTTTTCATTTTACCAGTGCAAATTCACCAGCCAGCCACCAGCCTATTACACCGTTTTTGATCAGTCTGAGCCTACAGTCATCCCAGGAAGTGAAGCTTCAAAAGTACCGTGTTCGCCTCATTGATGACATGCAGCTGACCAGTATCACTCAGTAACACCAATCAACACCGTACACGTATGTAATATAAATTATTTTTTAATAATATCTATGCTAGGAAATCCCCCCCCCCCCACCCTTCTCGAAATTTTTCAGCTTAGGTCTTTAGGAGAACGTGTCACAGTGAAAAAAGACATCACAGTTATTTCCCTATATTATGGAAACTTTTAGCGGCCAATTTATAGGTAGGCATTTATATATTGGCAGAATTTTCTCGTGTAACTCAACCATCCTTCACATGGATCAGCTGTTTTTATGTCAACAAACACCTCTATTTTTAGTTTCATTCGCGCGATTGCATGGACGTCCACTGCCGGTTTAGCATTAGATCTGCTCTGTTACAAGTAGGTTCCCCTGCCTCACCCCTCCCCTCCCTTCCCTTCCCCGTCGTGATATAGCTGAGAAAATGTTGAAAGCGACGTTAAACCCTATTCACTCACTCCTTTGGACCATTTATCAATGCAAATTTCACGTATTTTTCTCAAACAGCTCATGACATATACCGTACATTTGTTCTACGTTACACATTCCCGCTACATCATGAAATATCCGTACACCATCACTATATATGCCTACGATCTTACTATTTATAGAGTTTGTAGCTCAAAATCACTCATTGACTTTAACAACAAGAATTACACCATGCCTTGCGCATGGCTCAGCTGAGATTACAGCGTAGTACTGCCAGCACCAACAACGAACTGGCAGACGACATGATCCAACAATTGACTAAACAGACAAGATCTCTCTTACCCGTACGTCTCAATTTATCTCAAACTGTTCACAATACATTCTAGAATAATATGATGCACGAATTGTGTCACAAAATGGCGCATAGGATGACAATTGGTACAATTCCCCGGATAATAGTGCCAACCAAACCACAGCCCCATCTATACGCTTTGATGCAAGGGAGACAACTCAGACTAGGCCAATTTCTCTTGTAGGATAAGGTATTCGCACATTTCTAGCTTTTTTGCGTGTATAGGGTGGTGGTCATTTGTTTATGGATTTTACTCTGGGCTGTGAGATTGTAGAATACGATGGGAAAAGCTATGAAATGTTTTTTTTAAGTGCCGGGTAGGCTTGTATATAGATGCATATAGACCCATAGACACTCATATACTGGGATATTAGCCCAATGTATGTATAAATCCATACGGGGTGGACATGTTGGAGTCTAGGCGGAGCACTAGTGGCCCGATTGGGTAGAGTGAGGTGTCATGTTGTAGCTCTCGAGGAAATAAATAAATAAATAAATAATAATAAAAAAAATAAAAAATCGGCGAGTAGTAGACAAAGGGAAAATTGGGAAGTACTGACCATGCCCCAGAATACTTCAAGGTGATATGCATAGGCCTATGTAAGATGTAATCTACTTCACATTTTAGTAGTATAAAAAGTCCTATTGACCTTGCCCCTCCAAAGAAATAAGAAGTCGTGACCGATTCATTGTCAAAATCGGCTCTATTTTACAGGAGTATATACGATCAGGATGAGGCGACGTGACCGATCGAGATCTCCCTTGGCGCGTGAGAATGTGAGAGGCGGACACGACTTTCCTGAGGATCCAGCTGTGCCTCCCGCTGACGCCTTGCCCGAAAACCACCCTGTGAGTGATATCTATCGGCGCCATTGGAGCACCATCCGACGATGTTTCCACCGTCATCGCCCTATTCAAGACTTGTATAATTTCCGGCTACAGGACCTCACGTATCTTCCTAACTATGCCGAGAACATTTTCAGAGACCAAGTGACAGCGTTCAAAGTGAATATGACATTCGGCTATATTCTACGGCACAAAGAGACGGACCAGGTACGGTATTTTTATCCGAGCAATAATACCTATGTGTTTGACAAGCCATTCACCATCATCAATCGTGCGTCACTGGAGCCCCTCATCGACCAACCGACTACGTTGGACCCATTGGAATGGGCCTGGTTGCAACGCCCCAATACCAAGTGGACTGTGGAAATGGTCACCAACGTGACATTTTTTGTGACCAAAATGAGAGATCATCCGATCGGTGCTCCTGTAATTCTTCCCGCTTGGCTACTCAATCGAAAAGGACTGTATGCATTAACCGGAGGCGCAAATTGACCCTACAAAGACCAGAAATGTCTGTTCCGGTGTTTAGCCATTCATTTGAACAAATGTCATCCCCAGGCTTGTGATAGTAGGGCCAATATCTATTGGAGACATTATTTAGAGGAACAAAACCTAGATCCGCGGCACTTCCGGGGAGTCTCATTCAAGAATTTGGATGTCGTGGAAACACTGTTCAACGTCAATATCTTTGTGTACCGTTTACTACGGGAAGAGAAGGAGGATAAGGAGGATCATGACACATTTGTGGCTGAATTGGTGCATCGGTCTTCAGAACGGTATGCTTCCACCATGAAAGTCAACATCTTTGATGACGGCGGGGTGAACCATTTTTCCCTGATCTATGATATGAGTCTGTACGCGCAATCCTACAGTTGTGCCCAATGCCATCGGGTGTTTAAACATTCTCGGGACTTACATCGACACGAGAAGATTTGTGACCACACTGTCAAACGGAAATTTCCTGGCGGTGTGTACCATAATACGCCTACCATCTTCGAGGAACTGGCCGATGAAGGTCTCATCATACCAGAAGAGCATCGTTATTTCCCCTACCGGGCATGTTACGATTTCGAGGCGATTTTGGAACCGATGGACGCAGCCTCGGCGAAAACACAGTGGACACAGCGCCATATTCCCCTGAGTGTCAGTATTTCCAGCAACGTACCTGGCTACGACGCTGCACCGGTCTGTTTCGTGTCCACCGGCGATGCCCATGACTTGATTACCCGGATGATGGACTATTTAGAAGAAGTGAGTGCAGCCAGTACAGAACTATTGGTGTCCAAGTTCCAGGACGTACTGGACCAACTCGACGACCGGATTCCTATACCGGGTGTATCGTTCAGCGACGATGAAGAGTCCGAGTCAGAGTCCGAGAAGCCGGAGCCCATGCAACCGCAGGATGTCCCTTTACCTAAACCGTATGCGGAGAAATTGAAAATCCGCTTCCTGCAATACTTAAGCCAGTTACCGGTGCTCGGATTCAACTCGGGGCGATACGATCTCAACATGGTGAAGGAATTTCTCTACCCTTACTTGGCAAAGTCCGATACCATCAAGTCCGTCATCTAAAAGATCAACAACCACATGGCCCTCACCACCACATCACTCCATTTCCTGGATGTACGGAACTACTTAGCACCTAATTATAGCTACGATCAGTGGGTGAAGGCCTATGACTGTGCACAAACCAAAGGGAGGTTCCCTTACACCTACATATCGACGCTCGACCGCTTGGATGAAACACAGTTGCCACCCCGGGACGCGTTCTATGACGATCTCAAACAAGTGGAATGTCCGGATGACACGTACCAGGAACTACAGCAGGTATGGAACGACCAACACATGCAGACCTTGCGAGATTTCCTGGTGTGGTATAGCAATTTAGATGTGGTCCCTTTCCTCGAAGCGGCCGAGAAAATGGTTCAACTCTTTCGTCGCGAGATGCACGTCGACATCTTCAAGGAGTGTTTGAGTTTACCGGGTCTCGCGCTTCGCCATCTCTTCCAAGAGTGTCCTACCTACTTCTCACTGATACAACAAAAAGATGAGGACATGTACGATTGTTTAAAACAGAACATCGTCGGCGGACCTAGCCTTATTTTTCATCGCTACCATGAGAAGGATGTCACGACTCTTCCCGGTGGGAAACCCTGTGCCAGAATCATTGGATTCGACGCCAATGCCCTGTACCTGTGGTCGCTCGCCCAGCCCATGCCCAGCGGGCATTATACGCGCTGGTGGGCAGACGGTCAACATTTCACACCTCAACGTACGCCGTACAAACATCTCGCCGACCAGTGGTTGGATTGGGAAGCCGATCGACGGGGAATTTATATACGCCATCAGACCAACGCCACAGAGAAGCGCATAGGAGATCGTCGACTCCTCGTCGATGGGTTTGCCCTTGTACAAGGAACACCGACCGTATTTCAATTTTATGGGTGTTACTGGCACGGCCACCAATGTCCTTTCAGCGCTGGACGCTTCAACGAACGACGTGGGAAATCAGCAGAAGAATTACGAGCAGAAGTGGTGGAGAATGGAGATTACGTCAAGGAGTTGGGGTACCATCTTATCGAACTGTGGGAGTGTGAATTTCACACCATGTGCCAGGCCCTCCCACACTTACGCGACTTCCTTAAAGCGCGCGAGTACCCGTTGAGTCGCCGACCACTCTTGACCCTGCCACAGCTTTTCCACGCCGTTCGTTCCGGGACCCTGTATGGATTTGTGGAATGCGACCTGCATGTTCCCCACCATCTCAAGCCACTCTTCGCCCAGTGCCCGCCTATCTTCAAGAACACGCTGGTGGGTCGGGCTGACATTGGAGAGACCATGGGCGCCTATGCGGAGGAACATGACGTATTGAAACAACCTCGTCGAATGTTGATTGGGAGTATGTGGGCAGAGAAAATCTTGCTGGGTACACCTCTGCTACAGTGGTACATGAGCCATGGCCTCGAAGTGACGCGCGTGTACCAAGTCCTTCAGTATATACCCAACGCCTGTTTCGCGCGGAATTCCGACATCGTCACGTCAGCCCGTCGTCAAGGCGATCAAGATCCTAGTCAGGCCATCATCGGTGAATCTTGGAAATTGACAGGCAATGGTTATTATGGAAAAACGGTCACGAACCAAGACAAGCACGTCAACGTCAATATCTGTACAACCAAACAAGCCCGCAAAAAGATCAACTCGCCTCTGTTTCGGTCCGTCGACGTCATCGATGATGATACCTATGAAATCTCTTCAGCCAAAAGGGTCATTCGTTACAACCTGCCCCTCCAAATTGGATGTATGGTATACCAGGTGGCCAAACTGAGGATGCACCAGTTCCTCTATGATTTCATGGGTGTGTATTTCGACCCATCCGATTGGCAACTCATGGAAATGGACACGGACTCTGCCTACATGGCCGTCTCTAATGCGGATTGGGAGTCCCTGGTGAAACCGGAGTTACGCGCACAGTATGAGGTGGAACGGGACCAGTGGCCACCTCGACGTGACCATTACCAGTACGACAAGCGGACGCCGGGCCTGTTTAAGCTGGAGTGGAGCGGAGATGCCATGATCGCCCTGTCGCCCAAGACCTACTTCTGTTACGGTGGAGATGGAAACAATAAGTTCAGTTGCAAAGGAGTCAACCGGCGTGACCCCAACATCGACAAAGCCTTGTACCTGAACGTACTCCAAAGCCAGACCAGTGCGAGTGGCACTAACCGAGGATTCCGGGTCGTCGACCACCAGATGCGAACCTACATCCAGAAACGAGATGCCTTCACATTTTTCTATCCGAAACGGAAAGTGTTGGCCGATGGCATCAGTACCACTTACCTGGACTTGTGAACATATATTATACCCGGACTTTTCTAATGGACATACACATTTGGACTCTAAATTACTCTCTATATATACATTACACCATGAACTTGTTTGTCATTCTTTTGAATAAGTACTCGATATACGTCAGTTCGAGGACTCGGTTGAACTGTTATATACTTCACTGTGATTTCTCTCTCTCTCTCTCTCTCTACATACGTTCACCTTAATTCTTGTTTGCAACGTTCTTATATACTTCTACATACATTCTTGTTCACTTGTTCACCTTAATAAATATTCGAACTTCACTTGGGTTTTCATGCAGTTTTTTATTGAACATCACCACCACCGAAACATTCGTACTAACCATGTTCCGAGCAGGTTATATCATGGTCTTAACACCTCTGTTGGGTTGCTGGGTATTGATGGGTCACATCCCGAGCACTGAAAGAGACGTCCTTAGACGTCCGGATGTTCAACCTCCGGGACCTTTCCACCGGCCTGGCCCGACCCAGCACGCAGCGCGCGCGGGGGTTCTCCGGAAGTGCGCGTCATCATCGGCAGTGCGCGCACGCGGATCAAAAGGTCAAAGGTCACCTGTCAAACGGTCTCCCTTTCGGCAAGGTTCGGAGAATACATAGAACTTATAGTCATAATCTATACGTGTTGGACGAGTCTCTTCACTCACTGTATACACGCACTTCAATGAAATGCCCGCTCCAAACCTAGACCAAATACACGTACTTGGTCTGTGGGCTGATCTCATTGACTCTCTATTTTTACTATAGTGCCCTTGCATTCTAACCTTGATGGGTTACATTTTGGCCCCATCCTACACCACTGATTTCAGTTTGACTGAATCTTCAGATGCATTATGAATAAAACACACAAGACAGGGTTTTTTGGTGAGATCTCATTTTGTTTTTTATTCAGTGAACAACAACAACGTGAGAACAACCACGTGAAAACTGAAGCCCAGAACAAGGGGCTTGTACATTGAAAGAATTCAAGCCCAGAACAGGGGGGGCTTGTACATTGGAAGAACTGAAGCCCAGAACAAGGGGCTTGTAAACTTAAGCCCAGAACAGGGGGCGTGTGTACATTGAAAGAATTCAAGCCCAGAACGGGACTTGTACATTGAAATGATGGGCGGCCCAGTCATAGACGAGTACATCTCGGTCCTCGGCCTGGGAGTACTCGTCAAACATGTGGACGATGGTAGATAAGGGTCTTCCCCGGCATCGATGGTACAGGTAAAACAAGCAATATTGTCCGCACACCATACTGTCCAGGCTTTGCAACGTTTGACTGTTCCAACACCACGTCTCTGTGCCTTGATCCATGAAGTCTGTTAAATCGGGATGGAGGGGTGGTAGGCCGTACGGATCAAAGTATTCGCCCTGCTCTTCTGTCAAGTACACGGCCACACAATGTTCACCGGGTCGCTCCATCGGGTCCGTGTTGAGAACGTAAGCAGCAGGATACACACGGTCTAATGGGAACACGTCTCGGGCGAACACTCCTTGAAACACCCTACGTGTTCCTGGGTCATTCCCAGCACGGTGCGTATCTGGTCTGTATCCATGTTAGGTGGCGAAGTCACACAGCACGTTACGGCTTTTATCGATTTGAATGATGTTGTCAAACTCAGCGTAGCAGATCACATTGATGGTTTTCGGTAAAGGTGTCCCGAAATGCAGTTCCAAGCGTAAGTTGCCTTTCTTGACGAGACTCAGTTGATGATCGTTGTCTAAGGTGGGAGTCAGATCGAAACAGAACAATGTGTACCCTCTGCCGAAATCGTCTCGACTGATCATATTTCCCTCGTCTTGGTTGATTTGGCCAGTTGCTGTGAAGAGGTTCAGATAGCTCCGGATGTAATTGTCC